>JAAWXA010000047.1:986393-1009146 GCA_038090715.1 Florisuga fusca | reverse complement strand
TTGCATGTGTGTATTTATATTTTTGTGTATATGCATGCATGTATGTAAATTTGTATATATTTGTATTAATGTAGATAGATTTTCATAGATTTGCAAGCCTGTATATATATTTTTACACATATGTATGTACACATATGTATGTATATTTACGCATATGTATGTATATTTATTTATGCATTTATTTAGCTTTTTATGTACTTGCATACATCTGTATAGTGATAGGACAGGGGACAATGGTTTTAAATTGTAGAAGAGTAGATTTAGACTGGATGTTAGGAACATGTTCTTTACCTTGAGAAAAATGGCACAGGTTGCCCAGGGAGGTGGTTGAGGCCTTATCCCTGGGACTGTTCAAGGTGAGGCTTGAGGAGGCTCAGAGCACCCTGGTCTAGGTAAGGGTGTCCCTGCTGACTGCAGGGGGGCTGGACTGGATGACCTTGAGAGGTCCCTTCCAACCCAAATCATTCTTTGATTCTATGATACGTATGTCTATGCTTGTGTGTGTATGTAAAATTGGGTGTGTATCTACCTAAGTGAATCTGTGTTTTTATATAGTTAAAAAAAATAATAGAGAGACAGATCATTTTTATCTCTATCTCCATACGCATTCTGAGCTGTACCCTGGCCTCCCATCTGCTGGGTGCTTTCTCTCTCCCAGCTGATTAAGCGACCCGGCAGCACAGATGAGTCCCCTATGATTGGGGACAAGGTTTATGTCCACTACAAAGGGAAACTGGCCAGTGGGAAGAAGTTTGACTCCAGCCGTGATCGGAATGAGCCCTTTGTCTTTAGCCTGGGAAAGGGTGAGCACACCTATGGGGGGATGCTGGAGGGTGGGATGATCCCTGGGGGAGGTGGGATGGTCCCTGGGGGACGTGGGATGATGCTGGCAGTGGTGGGGTGGTCTTGGGGGTGATAGGATGTCCCTGGGTGGAGTGGGGGATGATCCTGGGGAGACCTGGGATGATACCAAGGGGAGGTGGGATGATCTTGAGGATATGTGGACCCTGTTGCAGGACAGGTGGGCAGTGTCCACTCTGTGAGAAGTGACATCTGAGGCTGTTGTGGGTTGTTTTTTTTTTGGGGGGGGCGAGGGGGTTTCATCCTCACAGCACCCATGCTGGCTTTTCTTTGAGCTGCTGATTGCTTTCCCTCTGACCCTGCCTGATGTCTGCCTCTCCTAGGTCGGGTAATCAAGGCATGGGACATTGGGGTGGCCACCATGAAGAAGGGAGAGATCTGCTACTTGCTCTGCAAACCTGAGTATGCCTATGGCTCTGCTGGCAGTGCCCCCAAAATCCCCTCCAATGCCACACTCTTCTTTGAGGCAAGTGGTGCCAGCGTGTGGATGAGCTCCCTCCCTCCTGTCCTGCCTCTCCAGCCAGCTCAGAAAATAAAAAAGAAAACAGGAAAAAAAAAACCCAAAAAAACAACAACAAAAAAACCCAGCTTGGATTCCTGAAACGTGTCCCTCTGCTCCAGGAACCTCTGCCAGGGTTTTCTCAGAAATGTGTCTGAGCTGGGAGGCTGGGACTGAAATTCCAGTGCCCAGAGTTTTAGCCTCCTGGTTTAAAAATGCCCCAGGGAAGGAGAAAACAGCTGGGAAGTGGCCTCTGGGTGCTCAAATCTGGTGGCAGGGCTGCTGGGGGTTGGCAGAAGTGGTGGCTGATGGGGACAGGGTGGTGGCTGGGAGGGAACACGGGTCTGCCCAGAATGAAGGCTCAGTCATCCCAAATCCACCAGGGACTAATCTGTGGATCTCGTTGGAGAAAGAAGTTCCTGCTCCCAGGTGGCTTTCACAGCATCTTCCAACACTTGTGTACCCTTAATAAATTAATTTTTGGTGTTATTTTGTGCTATGCTTCAGGTACTGGATGTGTCCCAGTTTCTAATAAATGGGGTGTATTATGCTGTGGCTTGGAGCTGGCTTTTATGGGCAACTTCTGCTCCTCAGCTGCATGGAGAATTAGCTGGCTGGGCTCTCCAGCTGAGGATGAACTGCTTGCTTTGTGGCTTTGCTGTTGTTTTTCTGACTTCTGCCCACCTTTTCTTTATTATCTTTAATTTTTTAAAATTTTGTTTGTTTGTTTGTTAGGTCGAGCTGCTTGACTTCAAAGGCGAGGACTTGTTTGAGGATGGAGGGATAATCAGGAGGATCAAGAGGAAAGGAGAAGGTTATTCCAACCCTAACGAAGGTGCCACAGTGGAAAGTGAGTCCTGGTTCTTCTGGGGGCAATGAACAGCCCTCGAGCAGCCCCAGAGCAGCCATGCTTCCTTCTCCAAGGAGCTGCTGGCATGTGCATGGTGGTGGGATGCAGTTCCATCCTCTGGGAGGTGGGATGGGATGGAGAGGAGCTGGGAGAGCAGCAGGGATGAGCTCTCCTTGGCAGGGCTCCTGCTGCTGGCCAGGAGGGTTGGTTGGAAAACCTTGAGCTCTGAGTGCCCCGGGATAACCCTGTCCTTAATCCCCTTGGCAAATGCATCCCTGCAAACTCCCGTGGGGTTTTGGGGTTCTGCCATCTCCTCCCACCCTTTTTAGCACCCGTCCTACTCTCCAGAATGCTCTTATTTACCCAAACCCCAGCTCTGCTGTGCCTGGAAGGCATCGGGAGCTGGGATGTCCTCCCCCCAGGGCAGCCCTTGCCAAGCCTTTCAGGCTGAGCAGCTGCTTTGGACAGCAGCACCCTGTCCCGTTGCTGATGGGTCTTTTGGTGGGGTTTATCCCATCTGTTGCAGAGTAGAGCCGTTTCTTTTCCTTCCCTGCAGCCAAAGGGCTACTGGAGGGGGGGTGGGGGAGAAAATTAATACCCAAACTTTGCTGGGTGACCTCCTGCTGCTGGAGGATGAGGAGCTTGGGTCCCATCGGGTGCTCCCTATTTGGGTCATGTTTCTGGAGCTCCACAGGGCTGAACAGGGAACCAGGCTCCTTTTTATTTTTTTCTATTTATTCTATTTTTCCTTCCCAAGAAAAATTCCCACTTGGTACAGAAGGCATTTACTTTCTTTCCTCCCTTTCAGAGCTCCCGTACGCAAAGTTTAGCTCCCTGTAGCCAGGGAGAAATTGGCTCTGAGCTGTGACAGCTCATAAAGCTGCCTTGAACAGCTCGTTTTTCTAAAGTGGCTTTTTTTTTTTTTTTTTTTTTTTTTAAGGAAAAATGAGTTTTTGACTCAGACTCCACTGTCTGCCTCTCCCATGGAGAGCATTGTAGCTGGGGACCAGCTGTGAGCTGAGCTTCAGTCTGACTCCACTAGCCCCAAGGTTCAACTAGAAGACTAAATATGACGGAAATAATCACAAATCCAGATTCTTCTCTATTATGATGGGGTCTGAAGGTGTTCTGGGCAGTGCTGTGCAGAGGATGGGGAGAGCTCTGGTCCGTCTGTGCTTGTTCCCTTTGCAGCTTTTGGAGGCTGTGACCCAGGGCAGCAGTGATGGTTTATCTTTTATTATTTATTTGCTCCCTACAATTGCCTGAGGGGAGGTTGGAGCCAGGGGGGGTCAGGCTCTGCTCCTAAGGAACAAGTCATTGGACAAGAGGAACAGCCTCAAGTTGTGCCAGGGGAGGTTTAGGTTGAATCTGGGGGACAATTTCTCCCTGGAAAGCGTTGTCAGGGCCTGGCCCAGGCTGCCCAGGGCAGGGCTGGAGTCCCCATCATCCCTGGAGGGGTTTCAAAGCCCTGGAGATGTGGTGCTGAGGGACATGGGGTGGGGGTGGCCTGGGCAGTGCTGGGGGAATGGTTGGACTGGGTGATCTGAAAGGGCTTTTCCCAAAATGATTGGATAGTTCTGTGATCTCAGCCCTGGCTTTGGGAGGTGCCTGGCCACATGGAAGAAACCATGAGTGAGCATCTCCAGCCTGGAGTTTTCAAAGCCTTTCTATAGTTTTAAGTTTTCCAGACCCTAATTCCCAGTTCATGTCCCTCAAACCTGCCTTGCAGTGGAAATTTGGCATTCCAGATTTTGTTGCAACCTTCCCCCCCGACTGCCAGCCCCGTTCCTCTACCTCCTCTCCTTCTCCTCCTCCTCCTCCTTCTCCACTTTTAATCTGAGTACAAATTGCTGTCAGCACATCAAGTTCGTGTGCCAGCCACACTCGGTACACTCTGTTCTCAGCTCTTCAAAAACAAAATCGCTGCAGGCACTGAGAGAACAATAAGGCAGAGCTGCAACCCGAGTGATGTTCCTTCGGTGGGAGGTGGTTTTTTTGTTGTTGTTGGGTTGTTGATTTGTTATTGGGTTTTTTGTTTTTTTTTTTCTCCTGTAATCCAAGAGCAACTGCAGCCAGCTGACCTGCTCCTGGAAACCCAAGTGCAGATTGTTGGTTTATGGGGTTTTTTCCCTTCTGCTTTGCCTGGTGTGTTCTGTGTGTAATAAAAACAGGGAAGGATTGCAGCATTCTCCTCTGCCTCCTGGGTTAAAGTGAGATCTTTGGGTTGCTGCTGTGGCCTAGAGGTATGGAATGGTTTGGGGAGGAAGGGACCTTAAAGACCATCTGGTTCCAACCCCCAGGAACACTGCATCTTGTGGGGGACCTCGGGAGAGCTGTTGTGCTTCATAGAGTCATGGAATGGTTTGGGTTTGAAGGGACCTTAAAGCTCATCAAGATCCAATACCCTGCATGGGCAGGGGCACCTCCCACCAGCCCAGGTTGCAATAACCTTCATCCAGCCTGGCCTGAGACACTTCCAGGGGGCATCAACAACCTCCCAAGCTGCTTTGGGGCTCAGGGACTATGGGGGTAGCATCTTGCTGGGGGCTTGCTGGGTTACTCATATTTTACACTGAATTTTCCACTTTCCTATGTTGAAGAAAATAACCAGTGTGGGTTTGGGGGGTGCAGGATGCATCCTGGGGTGTGGGAGCATCCTCTGCTCTGCTGCCTTCGAGTCCCATCTGGGCTTTGGTGGGTGGCAGGAGATGGGTGGCAAGGTAGGGCTTGGTGTCCCCATCCCCATGGTAGGGAGAGGATCCTTGGGTGAAGTTTAACACCTGGGGGCCCAGCAAGGGTTGTGGTCTGGTTTAGTCCATGCATGTCATCCCCGGGCCTTGACCCTGGGACCGGAAAGTGTCCATGGGGCAGGTGGGCAGATGTCCTTCAGCCCAGGCTGGAGGTCCTGTATGGAACCTGGACCTTCTCAGCTCTGTCTGGCTTGGTGTCTCCTTGCACTTGAGATAAAGTTTTGTGTCCTGTAGGCACTTGTGTCACATACTGTGGCTCCATGTGGTGCTGAAGGAGCTCCGGGAGCATCCCCTGGGACTGGATTCTTCCTCACTATCCCTCTTCTTCCTGCTGCATTAGCCCTTGCACAGGCCATGGCTCCTCTCTCTGCTCCATGCTGCAAAGTTCTGCACTACAGTGGAGGTGCCTGCCATGATTTTGTTCTCCTTTTAAACCCCTTTATTTTTTTCTGGGGGGGATTGTTTTGGCTGTATGTTTTTTAGCAGTCCATAGGAATCCCTGATGAAATTGCTTTTCCTTTACACTCACCCACATACCTGTTCCCTCTTGCACCCTGCCAGCAGAATGCAAAGAACATAAAAATCATCCCCAAAGCTCAAAATGTCTTCAGGATTGAATAAACAAAGAATCCACTTGCTGTGGAAACCCAGCCAGGAGGACCAGGTGGTGAATGTGCCCGGTACCTGGTGTCTGCTCTGGCTGTACTCCTGCCAACAGCTGGGGTTGGAACAGTGAGGTGATTGGTTGAACATGAAAAATTCATTCATTTATCTATTAAAAAAAAAAAAAAAATTTAAGAAAAAAAAATCCCCTTTATCTGGTACTTGGAGTTCTGTGAGGCAGGAGGATACAGGAGGTGGGAGGCAAGGCAGTAACAGAGCTGTATGGGAGGTTTGCAGTCACCCTGATGATAAACTGGGCCTGGCACTATGCCAGGAGCAATATCCAGTTCCAGTAAGACTTGACTCGTGCCGTGGAGTATGAGGGGAACATATTAGTCATGGTGTTTATCTGTTGTCTGGTCCTTGGTGAGATGAGATGTTCCTGCCGTGCTTTTTCAGCCATGTTTCCAGGCCCTTCCCAGCCCTCTCTGCTCACCAAGGGTTGCTTCCAGCCCTGTGTCTTCCCTCCTTCCAGGGCTGGAGGATTTGCTGGATTTGGGGGACATTGTTTAGAAGATGGTGGAGGTTGGTCTCTTCTTCTAGGTTACAAGTGACAGAACAAAAGGAAATGGCCTGAAGTTGTGCTGGGGGAGTTTCAGTTGGACATTAGGAGAAAGGTCTTCATGGAGAGGGTTTTCAGGCCCTGGCTGTCCAGGGCAGGGGTGGAGTCCCCATCCCAGAAGGGAGCCATATGGATGTGATGCTGAGGGACATGGGTTAGTGGTGGCTTGGGCAGTATTGGGGGAATGGTTTGACTGGGTGATCTGGAAGGTCTTTTCCAACCGAAATGATTCTACAATGTTTTCTTTGGAGCCCACCTTGCCTTGGTTTGGATGGGTCTGGGTGTGATCCCACCCTCCATCTCCTCTCATCCTCCTTTGCAGTTCATCTGGAGGGGTTCTGGGGTGGCACCAGATTTGACTGCAAAGATGTGAAGTTTGTGGTGGGCGAAGGGGAGGACCACGACATCCCCATCGGCATCGACAAAGCCCTGGAGAAGATGCAGCGGGGGGAGCACTGTGTCCTCCACCTCGGGCCAAGGTGAGGGCCATCCCCACCAGCAGATTTTAAGCTTCCAGAATCTGAGATGGTTTTAGCAGTGGTGGAAGGTGGCGATCCCAAACCGGGGAATCCCTGGGAGAGCCTTGGGGTGGCAGGGACAGCGAGGCCAGCAGGGTGCAGGCAAGAATCTCAAAATGCTGCAAAAATCAGTTTAAAAAGGGGCTGGTTTATCCAAGTCCTGTGGCTGAAAGGAAGATATCTCCTTGGAATTCTTCAGGGATAGATCCTTAAAGTGGGAGGGAAGTCGGATAAAAATGTGGAATTGGTGCACGTGGAGAGGATGATTCCCAACATCCCAAGTGTCTATCTCGGGTATCATTGCTTATGGAGAAAAGCATCACTCTGGCCCCCAGATGGTAGAAACTTCCAGCATGGAGCTTGGGGATGCAACCAGGATCTTCATGGCATCCAGGATGGAGATTTCCCATCCTGACAGCCCCTCTCTGCCCCCCCAGGTACGGCTTTGGGGAGGTGGGGAAGCCAAAATTTGGCATCCCGGGGAACGCCGAGCTGGTCTACGAGGTGACACTGAAAAGCTTCGAGAAGGTGAGGGCAGGAGTGGGCTGTGTCCCCACGCCAGGCAGGGGACATGGGTCCCCTTGCTGTCCTCACCCTTTGGCCCTGGCTGGGGGGTGGCTGCGTCACCAGGGATCGCCGTGTTCCTCGGTTGTTCTTCTCTGTTGGTTTGTTTTATTTTGTTGGATGGGGTCCAAGGCTGCTTCTACTTGTTCCTGGCCTTGCTCCTTTTGTATTTTTGTTTTTTTTCTTTTCCTATTATATTTCCCTTTCTATTTTTTCCTGTTACTTTTTTCTTTTTGTATTTCTTCCTCTTGTATGTTTTCCTCTTGTATTTTTCCTTTTTTTCTCCTTTTACTTTTTTCCCCCTTTTATCTTTTTTCTCTTTTTCCCCTCTTTTTTTTTCCCCCTTTTCTTTTTTCCCCCCCTTTTCCTTTTCTCTTTCCCCTCATCTAGTTCCAACAACACCCTGCCCTGGGCAAGGACACCTCCCACCAGCCCGGGTTGCTCTAAGCCCCATCCAATCTTCAACACTGCCAGGGATGGGGCAGCCACAGCTTCTGGGGGCAACCTGAGCCAGGGGCTCAGCACCCTCACACCAAAGAATTTCTTCCTAATGTCCAACCTAAATCTCCCCTGTTCCAGTTTAAAGCCTTTCCCCCTCATCCCTCCAGGCCCTTGTCCAAAATACCTCCCCAGCTTTCCTGGAGCCCCTTCAGGCACTGGAAGGTGCTCTTAAGTTCTCCCCATTGCAGCCTTTTCTTCTCCAGGCTGAACACCCACAACTCTCTCAGCCTGGACACCTCAGCCCCTCAAATTAAAAAAGCTGCAAATTAAAAGTGCTGCCCTGCTGAGCCCCACTCTTCAGCAAACAATCCCAGATAGCAGAGGGGTCCAGCAGACCTTGGGCTGCCAGGGCTCCATTGGGATTCCTCCAAGACTCTGTTTGCAGGCTAAGGAGTCATGGGAGATGGACACCAAAGAGAAGCTGGAGCAGGCTGCTGTCGTCAAGGAGAAGGGCACCATGTACTTCAAGGTGTGTAAACTTGGGGATGGTAGAAGTGGAGTGGAGGAGCTGGAAATAAGTTCAGGATGGTGGTCAGATACACAACGTGGCAGCTTATAGGAGTCACGGGAGCTGTGTTCCCGCTGGACAGCACTGAGCCAGGCAGGTCCTGCCCTTGCACTGCTGTTTCCTCACCATGAGAGTCCTCCTGGGGCTGGGCAGTGCTGGGTTAATGGTTGGACCAATATTAATAATTGATAATCTTAAAGGTCTTTCCCAACAAAAATGATTCTGTGATTCCCCAGTTCTCCATTCCTGGTGTTGCTTTGCTTCTTGCAGAGCAGGACAGCAGATCAGACTGTTTCCAGTGACGGGCATGGCTGGGGCTAATGGTACCAAAGTGGAATGGTTTGGGTTGGGAGGGACCTTAAAGCTCATACAGTTCCAACCCCCCTCTCCCCTCCTGGGACACCTCCCACCAGCCCAGGGTGCTCCAAGCCCCATCCAACCTTCAACACTGCCAGGGATGGGGCAGCCACAGCTTCTGGGGGCAACCTGAGCCAGGGGCTCAGCACCCTCACACCAAAGAATTTTCTCCTTATGTCCAACCTAAATCCCCCCTCTTCTAGTTTAAAGACATTCCCCCTCATCCCATCCCTCCAGGCCCTCGTCCAAAGTCCCTCCCCAGCTTTCCTGGAGCCCCTTAAGGCAGTGCAAGGTGCTCTAAGGTCTCCTTGGAGCTTTCTCGAGGCTGAACAAACTGGAGGAGCTTTGGAATTCCCATTCCCAGCACAGAGCATCCCAGTGGGCATGGAAGAGGAAAACAAGCTCTGACTTGGCTTTCCCATCCCTGGTGTGTCTGTAGGGATTCATCATCCTCTTCCCTTCATTTCTTTCTCCAGCACACTCCCCTTCACCCGGGAACCTATTTGCGGGACGGTTCAGGAGCAGAACGGTTCAGCGTTACTGGCTCAGGTTCCTCAAACCTCCTCTTCTTTCCTCCATCCCAGGAAGGCAAATACCTGCAGGCGGTGATCCAGTATGGGAAGATCGTCTCCTGGCTGGAAATGGAGTATGGTTTGTCTGAGAAAGAGTCCAAAGCCTCTGACTCTTTCCTCCTGGCTGCATTCCTCAACTTGGCCATGTGCTACCTGAAGCTTCGAGAGTACACCAAGGCTGTGGAGTGCTGTGATAAGGTGCAGGAGCCCAGGAGCTTGGAGCATTCTCTCCTCTGACATGTTTTGATTGGGAGTTCGGGGGCTTTTTCAGTTTCTTTCACTGTATGAAGGAATTTCTAAGCAGTGGTGGGATGTTTGCATCCCATTGGAGAGGAGTTTTGGCAAGGGCCTGGGGTGGTGAGACAAGGGGGAACAGTTTCAAGCTGGAAGAGGGGAAGGTTAGATGAGATACTGGTAAGAAATTCTTTGATGAGGGTGCTGAGCCCCTGGCCAAGGTTCCCCAGAGAAGCTGTGGCTGCCCCATCCCTGGAAGTGTCTCAGGCCAGGTTGGATGAGGCTTGGAGCAACCTGGGCTGGTGGGAGGTGTCCCTGCCCATGGAAGGGGGATGAAACTGGGTGAGCTTCAGGGTCTCTTCCAACTCAAACCAGTTTGGGATCCTTTCTGCACTCAGGGTCTCTACAGTTGCTACTTGTGTGGAGACTGCAGGAGGAAAAATGCTTTTTTGAGATATAAATCCACCTGGGTGTGTGCTTACAGCAGCACAAGCCACAGCCTCCTGGATGGATTCTGCATTGGGCTGAGCTCTGGGACTCTGTTCAGGTCTGCCCAGACTGGGTCTGGGTGTGGATCCAGGTACAGCAGAGGCATCCTGTACCCGAGCTACAGCTGAATCCAACTTGGTTGAGGGCTGGGGTAGGGCTTGGCCTGTCCCTAGAAGAGCTGCAACCTTGGCTTTGTCAGGAAGATGTTAATTCTTTTATACAAAGCTTGAATTAAAGCATTTTGCAGGTGGGAAAGATCATGGTTGCCTTAATCCAAAAGGGAAATCATCTCTGAAATGTGCATGTGGCTTTTAGTAAAGGAAATTAAGTTGTTGCTAAAGCAGGAAGAAAAAACCCCATTTAATCCATCAGCTCCCTCACCTCCAAGCTCCTCAGCTCCTCTGGGCTCAGATAGAGAGTTGACATAGGGTTTCTTGTCTGTGGGCTTGTCTCCCTCCTGCTCTCAGGGTGGGATTTGAAGCAAGGAGAAAGAGCAGAACCAGAGAAATTAATTCTGTTAACAGCTACGATGGAGACGAGCCCAGGTTTTGTTGAGCAAGATGCAAGAGCTCTAGGGACTTGAAGCCTTATCCTAATTTTGGCAGATTTAATGAGGTTTGGACCATAAAAGGGGTTTCTTGGGGACCTTTCAGGTGCTAACTGAGACCTCTGTTGTTTCCAGGCACTGGGGCTGGACCAAGACAACGAGAAGGGTTTGTACCGGCGGGGTGAGGCCAGGTTATTGATGAATGAGTTTGAGCTGGCAAAATGTGACTTTCAAAAAGTTCTGGAAGTGAATCCACAGAACAAAGCAGCCAAATCCCAAATCTCTGTCTGCCAGAAGAAAACCAAGGAGCACAACGAGAGGGACCGAAGGATCTATGCCAACATGTTCACAAAATTTGCGGAGAGAGATGCAAAGGTGGGTGTTGGTCCTGGGAATTTTTTTTTTTTTTTTGGCAATGTAGTGGTAAAGGTTGCTCGGTGGGTTGGTAATGGAAAGAGATGGGTTTGTCCTCTACTCTGCTCTGGTGAGGCCCCACCTGGAGTACTGGGTCCAGGTCTGGAGTCCCCAGCATCAGAAGGACACAGAGCTCCTGGAATGTGTCCAGAGGAGCCACTGAAATGCTCAGAGGGCTGAGCACCTCCCTGGGAAGCCAGGCTGAGGGATTGGGGTTGTTCAGCCTGGAGAAGAGGAGGCTCCCAGGTGAGCTCAGAGCAACCTTCCAATATCTGAAGGGGCTACAAGAAAGCTGGGGGAGGGTTTTTTGTATGGGTGTGCACTGAGAATACTAGAGGCAATGATTTGAAACTTGGGAGAGATTGAGTTTGGACATTAGGAAAAAATTCTTTCCTGTGAGGCTGTTGAGGCCCTGGCCCAGGTTGCCCAAGGAAGCTGTGGCTGCCCCATCCCTAGCAGTGCCTCAGCCCAGGTTGGATGGGGCTTGGAGCAACTTGGGCAGGTGGTAGGTGTCCCTGACCATGGCAGGGGGGTTGGAACTGGATGAGCTTTAAGGTTCCGTCCAACCCAAATCATTCCATGATTCTATGAAAAGTGAGTGATTTCTTCTTGATGAGGCTGAAGATGGGGGAGAGAGAGAGGGTGCTGCAAGGAGAAGAAGTTGGCAGTTGGTGGTAGCTCTTGACCTCCTGGTGGCTGGTGAAATGAAATGTCAATCCTTCTGTCTGGAGGTATTTTGAGACATGATAGTGTGGGTTTCCTGAGCGGGGTAAGGCGATCGCTGCCCGCTCTGCACCTCCAGAGGGATCGTGTCTCCTGATGGGCCCTCATCCAAAAATTCCTCCAAACAAAACCCAACGTTCTGTAACCAGAGAGGACACAGTTCTGTGAGCTGGCAGCATGGATCATGCTGAGTGTCACTTCCCTCATGTGATGTGCCTGGAGGTTGAGGATGGGGGGAACCAAGGGGCTGGTGTGGACACTGTGGGAAGTGGGTGCTCCCCAGATCGTGGAATGTTAGGACGTGAAAGGGACCTTGAGAGATCATTGAGTTTGTCATCATCTAGATCGAGATAAGGAATGGTGCCCTCCCCCCCAGCTGGTGGCACCATATGGATTTCCTGGGCTATGGGACACTTCTGGGGGTGTGTGAACTTCAAGACCTGCACTTGGGTCACACCAACTCCAGGGTTGGGGAAGAGTGGCTGGAAAGTGCCTGGTGGAAAAGGACCTGGAGATGTTGGTTGGCAACCAGCTGAATGTGAGCCAGTGTGTGCCCAGGTGGCCAAGAAGGTCACCAGCGTCCTGGCCTGGAGGACGTGTCCAGGAGGTGTGTCCGGGAGGAGCAGGGCAGGGATCATGACCCTGGTGAGGCTGCATGTCAAGTATTGTGTTCAGTTCTGGGCTCCTCACAACAAGAAGGACATTGAAGGGTTGAAGCATGTCCAGAGAAGGAATGGAACTGGGGAAGGGTCTAGAGAGCGAATCCTGTGAGAAGAGACTGAAGGAACCGGGAGTGTTTGGTTTGGAGGAGGCTGAGGGGAGCCTTTATCACTCTCTCCAGCTCTCTGAAAGGAGGCTGGAATGAGGTGGGGTTGGTCTCTTCTCCCAAGTAACTACTGGTGTAGGTCTCAGGCTGCACCCAGGGGAGGTTGCGACACTCAGGTACGGGCTGCCCAGAGAGGTGGTGGAGTCACCAGCCATGGAGGAATTCCAATGGAGAATTGGAGACTCTGGCCATGGAGACACTGGCACTTCAGAACATGCTCTGTTGGGCATGGTGGGGGTTTTTTCTAGGTTGATGGTTGGACTTGGTGATCTTAGAAGTCTTTTCCAGCCAGGATGATGTTGGGATTCTGTATGGGTTGTGCAGGCTGTGGCTTGGTCTGCTATTTCCTCTCCCAGCATCGCCATCACACACCTGCTGCTTCCTCCTTGTGCCTGTTTCTGACACAATTGCCTTTATTTTTTCCTTTTTTCCAGGAAGCAGCCAGCAAAATGGGGGGTGAGAAAACAGCAGGGAAAGCAGCTTGTGAAAAGGGACCCAAAACTGCAGCTGAAGAGGCTGAAGGACATGTATGATGAAGGAGAGGAGGGGAAGGGAAGAGCCTCTTGCCCTCAGCCCACCGAGACATAGATTGCTGCCAGACCTCGGGACTTGCCAGTGTTTTCTTGTAAAGCTTGTTACAGTTTGTGTGATCGTGGAAGCAAAAAGCATCTCGCAAAGATAAACCAACAAAAAAACCCCCCCACGAAGCCCATCCCTGAGGGCTGAGCGGGAGCAGCAAGATGCCGTGGGACCACTGCCTGTGGGACAGTGAATGGCTTTGAAATGGAGAGAAAGAGGGGGAAAAAAAGTAGTGGGGAAAAAATAAAAAAGAAAAAAAAAAAAAAGAAAATAAATAAAGAAAAATTGAAATTCTTGGCTCTTGGGAGGTTTCCATAGACAGCTCCTCCTTGTTCCCTCTGGGCACGGCATCCTGGCTCTTCCCAGCTGGGATGCAGGAGATGCTCCTGGTCCTACTGCCTCTGGTTGTATCTGTCGCTTGATGGTGCTTCCACTGGGCATGGGGGAGGGTTGCAGAAGCCTGGAGGTGGCTTTGGGGGAGCCAACATCTTGCTCACCCATAGCTGCTGACTGAGTCAGGGTTGCAGATGTGGGTTGTTTTTTTTTTTGCCTCCTGTTTGCTCAAGGGGAGCAGGAGGCGGGCAGGAGGGTGAGGACCCCCAGCCCCTCCATGCAGGGGGTAATTCAGTTTCAGAGCACTGTGTCAGGGGGGTTTTAGCTTTTGAAGAAGATGGTTTCTATTTCCTTGGAGGGCAAAAGCTGCTTGCAGGGCTCGATCCGCAGCCTATCCCTCCCCTCCCATCTTGAAACGGGAGTTTTATGACTTTTTTTGGGTCTATACAGGAATTTGAAAACAAAAAAGGGAAAAAAGCAAGATTTCAGGGTTCAGAAAGCAAGTGGCAGGCTGAGCTGGTACTGTGGGTTTCCAGCTCTATAGGAAGCATTTTTTCAGGGGTGAGGGGGGACCCTCATGTGTCCCCTGAGCTCAGCCATTGTCCCCCCTCCATCCCAGAGGGACAGAGTCACTACCGTGTGAGAACAGCTTTCCGGTTGTTATTTTTCCTGTCTGGTCCTTGTAAAACCCCTTCTGGAGCTTGAAAATAAACAACTGAAAGAAAGATTAAAAAAAATTGCTTTTCTCTCTGCTCAACAAAGGGGGTAGCTGTGGGGAGGATGGGGTGTGCTCCCCTATGGCTGGGGTCAAGGAATGATTGGTGTCCCCAAGGAGTGATCCTTCCCCTTTTCCTGCACCATCGTTCCTAGGGAAGGGGTAGCATGCTGCGTTTTGGAGATGCCTGTCTGGAGGATGCGTTTTTTGGGAGGTCGTGGCAGTTTTTCCAGTCTGGAGAGGGTTTATCCTGGGGATTTGTTTTTATTTAATTTTTTTTTATACTTTTGGGGAGGGTTCACCTAGGTGGGTGGAGGAGGTGGTTGTGCCCCTTGGTTGTAAAGGCAGCAGAGTGGGAACTGTGAGTGTGCCCGTTCCTCTCTTCCCCTCCCCTTGCTGTGGTCTTGGGATAATAAACCAAATTTGGTTAAATTTTCTCCTTCCTAATCTATCAGGTGGTACGTGAAGCAGCATTTCTCAAGCCTGGCTGTTTTCCCACCTGCACAGGGAGATTCCCAGCACACCAACCGTGTGGCTGCTCTGATTTTTCCACCATTCCCTCAGGGGGTCTCATAGCCAGCAAAACATCAGCTTCAAGTTGGATTTGGTGAACTTAAAGTTCTTGTCCCACCAAAATGATTCTGTGATCCCAGTGGGTGCTGCTGGGCTGTGAGACCCAGGGGCTATTGGCTTTTGTTTTTCTTGCAAGCAAGGCAAAAAGTAATGGAAAACGTCATTTGGGGGCAGCCCAGGCCATGTTTTCTACAGGAAACCCTCAGCAGCAAAAAACCAAACAACAACAACAAAAACACCAAAAAAAACCCAACCCCCAAACCCAAACCAATTTGCTTTGCAGTTTTTATGGCTTTCCACTATTTTTAAGCAGGTTTTTTTTTGCTTATTTTGGTCGGTTCTTTTTCTCCCCCTTGGAAGACAAATGAAACTGGAGTAAGCGATGAGATAGGGTTAAGAGACGGGAGGGGAAGGGAGCAAATTTTGTGGGGAAGGCACTGAAACCTTGGCGGTGCTGGTGGGTCCCGGTGAGCGATGTTCAAATGCCATCTAGTGGCACCAGGGACAGGGCAGGAAGGGGGGTGACAAAGAGTTTTGGGGTGTCTGTGGTGGGTTAGGGAAGGAAGAGGATCCGGTGGGAGTCCCTGGGGGCACTTGGTTGGTCTAGGTGTGATGGGCACGATGTGAAACCTGTCACCCCAAGGGACCTGGGGGCATGGGATGAGAACTCTCACCCAAAGGGACCTGGGGACACGGCTCAGAGTAGATGGTCCCTAGGGATGCCCTTAGCATGGCCCAAATATGCCAGCATCCGCTGCACAGCCACTCCCCACCTCTGCACCACTCCTGCAGAGCACCCCAAATCTGCTTTTTTAGCACCAAAATTATACATTTTTGTGGAAAAAAAATGTGTAAAAGCTGGAAAGGTGCATCTAGGGAGGGTAATCCTAAGCAAGAGGAGGCAGCATCCTTCTGCCCACAACAGGGACCCTGCCATGCTTTGGGGGTGCTGTGCAACCCCCCAAATCTCTCTTGGGTCCAACTGACCCCATGTGTCCCCCCTGCTCTCTCCTGAGGCCACTTTTCCTGGGATTACCTCCCTGCCAGCTGCTCTCCTCCCAGGCCTGGCAGCAGCCCCTGAAATCCTATTACTGAGTTTCAGGAGAAATAAAAAGCAATCATCTCCTCTGCCTGCTCTTCCTCCTCCTCCTCTTCTTTCTCCTCCAGCCGCTGCGGGGTCTCACGGAGGTGGCCAAGCTGGTGCCACTTGGGCACTTGGTCACTTGCCACCACGGCTGAGTCCATGGAGCCAGCGTGGGGCTGGTGAGGGGGTGCAGCACCCCAGGGGTCAGTAGTAGGGGCCAGGAAGGAGGGAAGGAGGAGTTTGGAAGGAGGTCAGGGCAGGCAGGACGGAGGAGCCATCATCTCCATCATCATCTCCATCATCTCCAGGCTGGGCTGGGAGCGATGCCCCTGCAGACAGAGATCCTGAGGGAGGTTTGGACCGCTGATGGGTGAGTGTGGATGGGCAGGGGGTGACCCCCTCCCTCTAGGCTAGGTGTCCCTATGGGTTCCCATCTCCTCCAGCACCTTTTTCTCTTATTTGCAGTTAAATTGCAATGTCATGAGCTGTTTTATAAGGACTTTGTGCTCCAGGGGTTGGTGGGATGATGCTCCTTAGCTTAGAGAGGAGAAGAGTTCATTAAGAGGGGATGTTACCAAATTGACCTCATTGCTGTCACCCTTGGTCATGACAGAGCAGGTCCAGGGCTCCCTGCAAAGGCAGCTCAATCCAGTTGAGCTTCTGGATCAAAACGAAGGGCTAAACTTGCCCCCCACCCCAAAAATTCCACTAGTGCTTGGCCAGAGGGTCTTGCCTCCCACCCTGGGAGCTGAAGAGGGCTGAAAGCCCCTCAACCCTTTTCCTTTCTGTCCACCACAGCCCCAGCGAGGAACCAGGCAGCCCCCAACACAAGCCCAAGCAGGTGAGAAAAAAATCCTTCCCCCTCCCTGCCCATCCCCAGTGTTACCATCCCCTGCTGCAGGCTGTTCCCAAGGGCTGGGGACATCACCCCAAACCCCAGCCCTACACCAAGACCATTAGTGGGGGTGCTGTAGCCCTGGGCGGTTATGAGTTTTTGGAAACCACCCGCCTCCAGAACAGGTGAGGAGAGAAAAATCCCACAGCCCCACCCCCATCCCAGCTCCTTTGTGCTTCCTTCCAAACCCCTTCTTCCATCAGTTCAAATTACCTCATGTTGTGGGCTCTCAGTTCCTAATTAATGCTTTAATTAAGCCTCTCAGTTAAGCCCTCAGCCATGACTCACTTTCCCCAGGGCTGTGACCCCCCCCAAAAAAAAGCCTGACCCCTTCCTCTTGCTTCATTTCAGCCCAGCCCTTGGATGCTGGGCCATCTCCAGGGGGTCTCACCAGGAATTCCATCTCCCACCCAATTTAATAAGTGGCCCCTCATTAAGTAATGAAGTAATGAAACAAGTAGCTGTTGTCCTGTGTGTGTGTGTGTGTGTGTGTGTGTGTCCCCTCCAGCTTCTTAAGGGATTAAAGGTTGTGAAGGAGCTTTTTCCATGTGAGTTGATGACAGGGAAGAAATCAGCAGGTTCCCAGATTGGCCATGGAACCCTCGAGTGCCCCCCCTGTATCTGGAGCACTGGGATCCCACTGGAATCCAGTTGGATTCCCCCCCTTGGGCAAAACCTCTTCACCCTGGGACCTCTGGGAGATCCAGGAGGGATGGAACCCCTGTGAGGGGGGAGGTGCTTGGTTGGGTGTTGGGTGCTCTGATGGATTTGTTTCCCTCACTTTCCCCAGCTGACCCCCACTCCCCAAATATCTCCTGTCCGGGGCAGAGTGCTGCCCCACATGCTCCCTGTTTGGTAAATCAGGGTTATTTATAGCCCCAGCTCACCAGGATTAGGTGTGCTGGACCTAATCCCCCTCTCCCCAGCCCTGCTGACCTCCATCCCTGCAGCTCCCTGCCTTCCACCCCAACATTTCCTGGGGACCAGAGGAGATGGAGGTACGGAGCCAGGCTGCCTGCCCGTCCCCGTGTCCCCTGTCCCAGCTCCCCTGAGATGCCCGCAGGGAGATGAGCCTGTGCCCACCTGGGTCCCTACAGCACGGGGTGGCTTGTTCCCCCTGTGCCAGCACGGTCTGTGGTGTTGGGGCATCATGTCCCATGTCCCCGGGGCTGCCATGTGACCGTCTGTCCTTGCTCTGGAGCTCTCCCCCTCGTCCTCTAACAACCTTTTTTGTTTTCCTTCCTCTGCCTTCTCCGGGGGGCTGCCCCATGGTAAGTCACTCGTGTCCCTGTCCCCAGAGCAGGTCCCTGCTTCCAGGAGGGGCTGGGGAAAAGCCCGGCTGTATTTTGGGAAGGGTAGAGGGGAAAAAAAAAACAACAAAAAAACCAAGGGATATCAGGCTAGTACCATCTCCACAGCGTCATCCCTGGGGGTAGAAGGTGAAGAAGAAGCGGCAGGAGCTGGAGCCCGAGGCCAAGCCCCGGCGGCTGCGGGTGAAGAAGGCGGATGAGGAGGGGGCTGCTGAGGAGCCTCGTGCCCCCACCCAGGGTAAGCACAGACACACACGCCCCCCCGGCTCCCATGGAAACGGGGACACACACAGATCCCCCCAGATTCCATGGAAGCATGGGAACACCCTGGTCCCCCCAGCCCTATCCTCCACCCACTGTGCTCTCCATCACAGGCATCTCTTGAAATTTGCAGGGATAAAGAAGGTGAGGAAGAAGAAGGAGGAGAAAGGGGAGGAGGAGAGCGACAAGGAGCCCTCCTCCAAATCCACCAAGGAGCCTCGGAAGAAGAAGGAGAGCCCAGCTCCCCGCTCCCACCTGGCCAAGGGCCCCAAGAAGCAGCAAGGTTTGGGGGGGGAGGGCAGAACCCACCTCAGTGGGCACCCACACATGGTCCCTGTGTCCCATGTCCCACTGGTACCATCAATGCTCCCGGTGTCTGCAGAGGTTCTGCACGTTCTTGGGGGGGTTTCATTGGCGAATGGGGGGAAAGGGGACTGCATGCAGGGCATCAGCCAGGGAGCTGGGATCGAAGGGAAGAAGGTCCCTGGGAATGTGGAAGTTCTTTGGTGTCACCAGCTGTCTGGACAGTTTTGCAGAGCAAAAAATATTGGGGGGGCAATAAGATGGGGCTCATCCATCTTTTGGGGGCTCCAGGACTCCGCACCCGAAGGTTGCAGCCACGAGATGGCGATGTGACCTCACGTCCAATGAGCCACTGGCCACCACGGCTGGGCTGGACACTCACGGCCCCAGAGTCCTGGCCATGGTGGGATGGGTGCCTCCTCCAGCTGGCACTGCCGGGGGAGGGTCCCTTCTCACAAACTACGAGGCTGCAGGTCCCAGATGCCTGCGACCATCGCGTTGCTGACCCCATGGTGTCCCCTCTGGGCAGAGCCGGCTGAGGACTCGGAGGAAGAGGAGGAAGAGGAGGTGGAAACTAAAGATCCACCAAAAAAGCTCAAGAAGAAGGTGGCCAAAGAGGCCACCTCAGGCGAGAGTCGGGAGAAGAAGCTGAAGCCCAAGGGTGAGTGTCCAGGGGATGGGGACAACTTTGTATTTGCTGGGATAAGGGGACTGTCTGTGTCCCGTCCTTATTCCTGTCCTGGGAGGCTCACAGGGCTGTGGGACAATCATCCCCTTTCCACTGCCACCTGCCTGTCCAGCTGCTCATTGGTTCCTCCAACCCACCAGGGGACAAGAGCAACCCTGACAGCAAAGCCAAGGCTGCCAAAAGCACCAAGAAGGAGCCAATGTCTGTGTTTCAGGTGAATGGGGAGAAGAAGGAAAAGAAAAGCAAGAAGAAAGGTATGGGGCAACCAAGGGGGGTGGGAGGGTGGCACCCAGTCCCACTGCCCCATGACATCACCCTCAGCTGGCAACACCCAGTGCGGGTGACACTGTTCCCTGTGTCCCCCCTTGCAGCTGTCAGCAGCAGTGATGAGGAGGATGATTCTGACTCCAGCACCAAACCCATCAGGTCAGAGAAGAAGAAAAATCCAGCATCCCTCTTCCAGACTGGTGGGCACCCACCTAGGGAGAAGAAAACCAAGAAGAAAGGTGGGAGCCCAGCACCCCAGCATGTGATGGAGGGTGGTGGGTGCTGGAGGGGCTCCTGGGGCTGTGGATGAGCCTGGCCATGGAGTGGTGGGTTATGATAGATGGTGTTGGTGTGGATTTGTGCTGGGCTTGGTGTTGGGGTTCATCTCCCCCATGTTGCTGCCTGCAGCTCCTCCCAAAGCAGCTGAGAGTGAGGAGGAGACCCCGGAGAAAAACTCCAACAGGAAGGGGAAAGGGAAGAAATCAAAGAAGGTACCAAAAACCCCTCTGAGCCATGGGGGTCCCCTGGGACAGGGAGGGCAGCACCCCAGGGTGGGTCAGAGGTCTGGAGCATCCTTTGGGGACACCCAGTGCAACCTTGTCCCCAAAGCCACTGGCTGCAGAGCCACAGCCTGAGGGGTGGACCAGGAGCAAGGAGCAATTAGGTGGGAAAGGAGGGGAGCTTTGGGGGATCACCACCCCCTCTCATGCTTCAGACAAAGGAGGAGAGGTCCCCATCACCTGTCATTGAAGTGGACAATCTGGAGGAGTTTGTGCTGCGGCCGGCACCACAGGGGGTGACCATCAAGTGCCGGGTGACACGGGACAAGAAGGGGATGGATCGGGGGCTTTACCCCACCTACTACCTCCACTTGGATAATGACAAGAAGGTGGGTTGGGGTCAGGGGGTGGAGAGTTCTGGGGCTCTACACCCCTCCCAGGAGTACACTCAAGGTTTTGGGGGGATGTCCTGCTGTGGTTGCGGGTCCTGGATGGGGCTGCTCCCCTCCCCTGCAATTCCTCCTGGGAAATGCCCCATGTTGATAGTACCCAGGATGATGAGCAAGAAGTGTCCAGAGAGCCACGAAACGCCAGGCTGGGCCCAGACCCTCCCACCTCATGGCTCAGCTGGTATTTTGGGTGTCACCTTTGCTCCATGAATTTCACAAGGTCATGGCAGTGGCCTGTTGGGCCAAGCCTTGCACAGAAGGCCCAGTGGGATGATGAGCAGGTGATGGCGATGCCCCATCCATACCATGGTCCTACCACCCTCCCAGGTGTTCCTCCTCGCTGGAAGAAAGCGTAAGAAGAGCAAAACCTCCAACTACCTCATCTCTATTGACCCCACTGATCTGTCACGGGGGGGTGACAACTTCATCGGGAAGCTGAGGTAGGTGACACCCTGTTTTGGTGGCACCCCTTTCCTGCAGCACCCAGCTCCATGGGTTGTTGGCTGCCCCGAGCAGTGGTTGGGTCAGGAAGGAGGTTAAATTCAGTATTCCCCTCTGCTGGGTCCAATCTGAGGAGTGTTGGGGGGCTGGGAGGGAAAAACAGGCTCATCTGGTTCCTCCCAGCAGACAGGTCAGGGCTAGAAACAGCACCCAGCATGTCCTGGCCTGCTGCAGCACCAGCACTGATGTGTGTGGGGGGTCCCCATAGTGGCAACACCCTGTAACACCCAATCTAGGGGTGTCCTGAACCCCAACCAACAGCAAAAGGGTGGGATGGACAGTGTTGGATGGGGGCTGCATGTGGGGTTTGCAGCTGGAGCTGGAGGAGGGGGGACAGGAGGGGTTGGAAGGGACTCGGTGTCACTGGTTCTGACCATCTCCTGTCCTGGGCTGCAGATCCAACCTGATGGGAACCAAGTTCACAGTGTTTGACAACGGGGCTAACCCTGACAGGGCCAATGCTGACTGGTCCAACGTGCGGCAGGAGCTCTCGGCCGTGGTCTATGTAAGGAGCAGCCCAAGGAACCCTCCCAGGACCCCTCCCCAGGGGATCCTGACCTCCACCCCTTCCCTGGACCACCATCCTGAGCCGCTGCAGAGATGCTGGATGGGCTGGATCCATCCCTGAGCTCTCGTTCAGCTGCTGGTGAGAGGCTGCAGCCAATAGCCCTGGTTTCAGGAGGGGGTTCCTCTTGTAGGAAACCAATGTTTTGGGGTTCAAAGGCCCCCGGAAGATGACAGTCAT
The DNA here is from genome assembly GCA_038090715.1 of Florisuga fusca. Classification (NCBI taxonomy): domain Eukaryota; kingdom Metazoa; phylum Chordata; class Aves; order Apodiformes; family Trochilidae; genus Florisuga; species Florisuga fusca. Next base: position 987,505 of record JAAWXA010000047.1, on the reverse strand, counting down.
CATCCCCGGCATGAACGCCGACAACGAGCGGGTGCCCATCCGTCCCCGAAATGTAAGTTAGGGCCCAGACCTGGAGATGCTCCTCAGGGGATGGATTTGCTGGGGCTCACCTTGAATTTTACCTTTTTTGGGACACAGAAATACCTTCAGGTGTCCCTGAAATTCAAGGCCACCTCCCTGGGAGGTGGGAGATGCTATGTCTGGATTTTTTTTTTTTTTTTTTTTATTCCATGCTGGTTCCCATCTCCCATCTGGATCCTGCTCCAGAACATCCCCCCCTGGGGCAGACCATGGTGGGAGTGGTGTCACCCCAACCCTGTTCTCCCCAGGATAACGACGGGCTCCTGATGCGATGGCAGAACAGAAGTATGGACAACATCATCGAGCTGCACAACAAAGCACCCGTGTGGAATGATGAGACCCAGTCCTATGTCCTCAACTTCCATGGACGGGTCACCCACGCCTCTGTCAAAAACTTCCAGATCGTGCACAGCAGTGACAGTGAGATGGGGGAGGGGACACAATGAGGCAAGGGGTGACACTGCCATCTGCCCCAGCACATTTTTTTTTTCCCCCTGAAGTTTGCGTGAGGTTTTTTTCATGTTTTTGGGATCCTTCCAGCCTGGAATGAAACGCCTGGACAAGGCGTCCGGTGGTACAGACCAGGACCCTGATAGTCCTGGGTGCCGGCAGAGGGAGCGCGTGGGTCACCTGTTGCTAGGCAGATTAGTGCAAGGATAAATCCTGTGGGGTGCTGAGCCCACCCCCACCTCCCACTGGATTATACCCACCCACTCCAAAGCATCACCCCCGGCACGACCCCACATTGCCGGTGGGCTCACCCTGGGGTGCGTTGAGTCATGGGGACAGTCCCGAAGGGGTGGCAGTGGCTCTGTCCCTCCCAGACCAGGCTGTTTGTCACCTGTCCGGCGCAGTCAGAAGCCCTCAGCCTCCGGGGTGTTGGGTTACGGGACAGAAAAAACCTCTCGGGGGCCCCTGGTTATTTTTGCCGATTTCCTGTCACCCGCCCTTGAGCAGCAGTGGTCCCATGGGGTGGGGGTGGGGGGAACGGGACAGTGGGGTCCCTGTCCCCTGGGGGAGATGTGTATAAG
>JAAWXA010000047.1:928342-952312 GCA_038090715.1 Florisuga fusca | reverse complement strand
AAGCGGGGAGAGGAGGTGGCTGGTGAGCGACCCGGGGGTGCAGCCTCGGGGTGGTGGGAGCGACCCGGGGGGGCAGCCTCGGGGGGGGAGACGCCGGTGTTAGCAGCGTGCAGGGACGAGATGAGCCCCTCGGTTATCCCGCAGGGGCACCAGAGCCCGGCTGCCTGTACCCTGCTACCTGTACTCGGCTGCTTGCATCCCGCTGCCCGCACCCCGTTGCCTTCACCCTGCTGCCCGTCCTGGCTGCCCGCACCCCGCTGCTTCTACCCGACTGCCTGCAGCCCTCTGCCCGTTCCTGGCTGCCCATACCCAGCCGCCTGCACCTCACTGGCCGACCCTGCTGCCTGCACCGTAATACCTGAACCACTCTGCCTGTACCTGGCTGCCTGCATCCAGCTGCCTGCACCCCTCTCTGCACCCCGGGATCCCGGACCCCCAGCTTTGCCCTTTTAGGGTTTTAGCATGGAGCAGCTCAGGAGAAAAAGGGGTGGGGGGCTGGCAGGGCTGGGCACCCCCGAATTTGGGGTCTACACGAGTAGCCCTGGGCTTCCCCAAGAGGGGAGGTGGGTGATGGGGTGTTCCGTGCCTCTCAGCACCATCTCGAACCCCAGGGTTTAAAGTGCAAGCAGGAGCACACCTGGCTGCCAGCCAAAGGGTGTGAGCCCTGCTCCCCATCCCTGTCCTTCTGGAGGGACCCTCCTTCCCGTGGTTGGGGAGGTCACCCGTGGGGGTTGGGTACATGGGTCCTTGCTTGGGGTCAAGTTGGGGTTCAGGATGCGCTTCACAGGTGGGACAAGAGAGCTCAGACCCCCCCAGCGTGGCTCCCTGGCTCTGCCCCGTACCCTGTGGTTGTCACCCAACCTGCTCCCCCTGCAGGACCGCCCCTACCCGGTGTTGTCCCAGTGAAGCCCCGGTGAGCAATGGCAGGAGATCCCCCCCTGCAGCTCCGCATCTTCGACCTCAACTGCTGGTGAGTCCAGAGTTCACTGGGGCTTCACGAGTGGGGACAGGGGCACCCGCACCAGGACAGGGGTCCTGGGCTCACCATTGTGTCCCCTTCATTTCAGGGTCACACCGCTCTCCCAGCCCCAAAAGATCACCATGGTCCCCATGTCCCTCCATAGCCCTTTCCCTCTCCCATCTCCCCCAGCCTGCATCCTGCCTGTACCTGAGCCTTATCTTCCCCATTTCGGATCCCAGCATGCCCCAAGACCGCCACCCCATCACCGCGTGTTCCCCCCCGGGCTGTGACATCCCATCCCTCTCTGGCAGGGCCATCCGCTACCTGAGCAAGCGGCGGCAGGAGCGTGTCCAGCTCATCGGGGACAAACTGCGCCAGGAGAGCTTCGACCTGGCACTGCTCCAGGAGGTGAGGGCAGCTCCTGAGATGAGTGTGTCCATTTTCAACCCCTGAGTTGAATGTATCCATTCTCATCCCATGAGATGAGTGTGTCCATTCTCTGCCCTTGAGCTGAGTGTGCCCGTTCTCAGCCCATCCCACTGTTCTCCAGGTGTGGAGCGAACAGGATTACAGTGACCTGAAGGTGAAGCTGGCAGCCTGCTACCCCTTCTCCCATTACTTCCGCAGGTGAGAGGGGCCAGGCCAATCCCCCCCCCGGGGCTATCTGTGGGGCAGTGGAAGGGCTTGTGCCATGTCCTTGGTGTTTGCCACCTGGAGAGGCTGATGCAGATGCTGCAGGTCACCTCTGTCACCCTGGGAGACCCCACCCCTGGAGAGCATGATGCCCATGGGAGCAGACAGGGATCTGGGTGTCTGGCACCCCCCAAGCAGGGGGGAGGCAGTGGGGTTGGACCCCATTTTCTCATTCTGCTTTATCCCTCCTGCAAGTGGGGTGATTGGCAGCGGCCTCTGTGTCTTCTCCAAGTTCCCCATCCTGGACACCCTCCTCTACCAGTACTCACTCAATGGGTACCCCTACATGGTGAGTGGTGTGGGGGGCACGTGGTGCTGTGGTGCCTGGACCCATGAACTTCATTGGAGGCCCTCCAACTCCCCTTTCCCTACTGAAAGCTCCAGCATGGGGACTGGTTCTGTGGGAAGTCCGTTGGCCTCCTCATCATTAAGATCTCTGGGATCCTCTTCAATGTCTACGTCACCCACGTGAGTACCTCAGGGAAGGAGCTGTGGGGGGGGAGGGGGATGTGATAAGGTGGAGGGGGATGAGTGGCCATACCCCTCCTTTGCTGCTTTAACCACTGCTCATCACCATCTCCCTGGGGACCATACCCTGATTTATTGAAATACTGCTCAGGGTGGGGATGGTGACCCGCAACCTGGCTGTGTAGGAGGGTGAGCACCCCAGGCTATCCCCAGGGGTGGGCTGGGATAAAGGCAACCCCAAAGGGACCATCTAAAGGGGCTGGGGGTGTGGTTCATGGAGCCTGGGAGCAGGGCAGATGCTGGCATGGGGGTCACAGGTGCTTTGCCCCCCACCTCTCACCAGCTCCACGCTGAGTACTGCCGAGAGAAGGATGCCTACCTGCCCCACCGCCTGGTGCAGGCCTGGGAACTGGCACAGTTCATCCGGTGAGCAGCCATGGGGTGTCCCAAGAGGTGTCCCCACCCAGACTGTGGGTCCCCAGGGTGTGTGTGTGGTCACCTCCATCCGAGGGCTGAGCAGGGATTCCCGCTTGCACCAGTTCCAACCAGGAGTAAGGCTGGGGAGCACTGTGGGGAGGATGTTCCCAGTCATCCCAGTCTGGCATGGGGAGGGGGGTTATCTGTCCCTGTCCCTTCAGACACACCTCGAAGGCAGCTGATGTGGTGCTGCTGGGGGGGGACCTCAACATGCACCCTGAGGATGTGGGCATCCGGTTGCTGCAGGGCTGGACAGGGCTGCAGGATGCCTTCACTGAGGCTGAGTGCTTTGAGGTGAGCAGGGTCCTGAGGTATACCCCACATTCCCCCCACCCGCCCACCAGGGGTACATCCAGGGTACACCCAGAGACCCCCACCCAGCCATGTCCTTGCTCTCAGGGTTGTGAGGATGGCTGCACCCTTGTCCCCAGCAACTGCTTCACTGTCAAGGCTGAGCTGCTGCCCTTCCCGCTGGGCATCCGCATCGACTACATCCTCTACAAGGTGAGGGGGAGCCCCTCAGACACTGGCTGTGGGTAATGGTGGTGGGGGACACACCCACAAGACCCCCCTGTTCTTTCCCAGGCTGTCTCCAACTTCACAGTGAAGTGCCAAGAGCTGAAGACCACCAAGGGGGCAGCCCCAGGTGTGGACATCCCCTTTTCCGACCACGAAGCCGTGATGGCAACGCTGCACATCCACAGGCAGGGACAGCCTGGGGGGGCCACCATCACCACCACGGGTAAGGGGAGGGGGACACGGCTGGGGTCCGCCATGTGCTGGTGGGGAGCAGGATGGAGTTTTTTGGGGCTGTCTCCCCTTGCTTAAGGCATCCCTTGGGGTTGCTGCTTGTGGAGTGGCACCGGGGGAGTTAAAAAGGGGTGCAAGGAAGGGGGATGCCACCCCTCTGAGCCACCCTTNACTGGCGGGGCAGGATGGCGGTGCTGGCCCTGCTCCTCCTCTTCCTGCAGGCAGCAGCAGCGCTGGGCACGCTGGTGGGGCTGGGGGCCGGGCAGCCCTTCCCTAAGCTTTCTTTCTCCTTGCTGGCCTTCCTCGCTACCGCCGTCCTCCTCCTGGCCACCACACTCCACCTCTTCCACACCATGGAGGTGAAGATGCTGCAGGGCACCGAGGAGCAGATGCGGAGGGTACTGCGGGTGCTGCAGGAGAGACACAACGATGGATGAGCCAGGATCATGGTGGGGGGTTAGGGGGCGGGCCCCACCGTATGTTTCCCCCGTCCCCAGCCCCATCCTGGCCCCTTGAGTCCCTTTTTCCTACTCGACGTCTGTTTTTAGATGAGCAGCGCTGCAGCCGGCACCGCAGCGTGAATTTGACACCCGCCGCTCGGGGTCAAAGTCAGATTTTTTTTTCTGGGGGGGGGGAGAGAGTAGATTTGTGGTGTTGGCCCCCGTGGTAACCACACGAAAGGTGGTTTTTAATTGCTTGGTTTTAGTAGACCCTTCCTAGCGGGAGGAAAATGGTGGCTGGGAGCCTCGAGCTTAATCCCGCTCCTTGCCCGGGGCAACCTCAGGAGCTCCTAGTGAAAGCTGGCAACTGCTCTGTATTTGACTGTGTAGAAAATAAAGGTGGTGTTTTAGCCCTTGGCTCTGGGTTAGGGGGGCTTTATTCGAGGGAAGAGGGGCGGGGGGGGTACAGCAGGGTAATATGGCTGCTACAAACAAAAGGCAGATGAGAAGGTGGGGAAAGGTGCAGGATGATTGCTGAGCATGGTAGAGACTCAAGCCCAAAACCCTCCCCGTGCCCATTGCAGCACCATTCAACCATGGAGGTCACCCTGTAACAACTGGAGACTCCAGGAAGGTCTGAGAACTTTGGGCAAAGGCCACAGTGGTGCTGCCAAGCAGGAGAAACCCCAAAGGGACAAGGACACAGCCGCCAGTGTCCCTTGTTCTTGATGTCACAGAGTATCAGCATTGGGCACAATCCCTTGGGAAACTGCTGGACAAAAAGCCCCTGCCCCACAGGGAGGTTTTTGACCCTGGTTTCCTGCAGTGGCTGGAGACAGCATGGAGGTGGCATCCAAAAGCAGCGATGCAGAGCGGTGGGATCAGCCCAGGCTGGCTGTTGCTGGCCCCACTTGTAGAGCCAGATGTCCCTGGCTGAGATGGATGTCCCAGGTTAGGATGGCTGTCCTGGGATGGGATGGATGTGCCTCAGCTGGGAAGGACATCTTGAAGTGGCTTCCAGGTTTACTTCAGATGCTGCCCATCCACACTTGGTATCTCCACTGTCACCTGCCCATGGTGGCCACTGTCACATCCTCGCTGCTGGAAGTGAAGCCCTTGGGTGCTGGGGGCATGGGGCTGGGTGGTGATGGAGCCACCTCTCCCACTGGGAGCCAGGAGCTGCTGGAGCCTGTCCTGAGGCTCAGCTTGAGCACGAGGGGCTCTGCTGGACAAAACACTTTCCATGCTGTGGCCAAGCCTCCAGGCAGTTTCCTTGAAGCACTGACAGCTGTGGAACCTCCTTGACCAGATGAGACCCCACTTCCCCATGGGGATTCCTCTGTTAGCAGCCCTGATTTTGCACAGTCCCCCACAAATCTTTTCAAGCAAGAACAAGGCAAAGGCAATCCAACCAAATGTGGGGACACCCCAAAGCTGGGGGGGCTCCTCTGTGTCTCCCCACACAGGTGTCCACCAATGGGTCCAAGCCCCTCCATGGCAAGCAGGGACCTGGATTTGCCTACGGACAGCTCAGCCATCACCACCTTCAGAAGCTGCTCAGGGAGATGCTTGGTGAGGGGGGGGAATGGCCTGTGTGTCCCCCCCCTCCCCAGGGAGGAACCAGCGGGTGCTGGGGCATCACATATCAAGCCTGGAGCTCACTGAGCCGCTTCTCCTCCTGGATGTGGATGAGGACATTGCGCTGGTTCACCACGTCCAGCAGCTGTGCCAGGATCGCCTGCTCAGCCATGCAGTCCTCGGCTGTCTTCAGGGATTCTGTGGGAGTAGGGGGCTGGAGCAGGGCTGGGAGCGGTCCCCACAGCATTGGTCCCGCTCCCTTCTTCATGCACAGGATGCCCCCCCTGCCACATGCTGCCACTCACCCTCCTTGTTCATGTAGCACCGGAGCTTCTGGTCGAGCTGCCACTGCTGCTCCTCCAGCTTCAGCTCCTGCACCCTGTGGGGAGAGAAGGGGGGTGCTGGGCTTGGGAGGGACCTGAGCCCCCACACCACCTGGGGATCACCATCGTCCCACACACCCCCCAAACCTTACACTATCATGAGGTCTGACTCCTCAGACATCAAATTGTTCTTCTTCTGCACCAGGTAGAGCAGTTGGTTCATCCACTGTGTCTTCTTGTCGGCCGGGTTGCCTGGGGAGGTTGGGGGAGTCCATGAGCAAGAGCAAAGACCCCCAACTCCCCCAGCCCTGGGGGGTCACAGTGCCATCTCCACCCTGACCTTACCACCTTCATCCCGGAGCAGCTTCTCCAGCTTGATGCCCTGCTGCTCCAGCTCCCGGAATTTTACCTCGATCTCCTCCAACCGCCTTTGGATGGCCTGCCAGGGAAAGGCAGCGCTTGCCCATGGGCCAGCACCTCCTGGGATGTGGCCACCAGCAGCGGGATGGAGGGATCAGTGAAGGGCTGTGGACTTGGAGCTCCCCCGTGGGGCTACCTGGGCTTTGCAGAACCGCTTCATCTGGGCTTCCTTGGCCCGGCGGGTCAGTGTGCGCTTCCAGGTGGGGTATTTCTCCTCTTCCTCCAGGTCCGGGCACTGTGAAGGGAGGGTGGCATTGACAGGGGGTCAGTACAGGGGTCCTCCTGCCACAGCAGACCTGGACTCAACATCTAGGTGAGAGGAGACACCAACAAGAGCCCCAACAACTGCCTGGGATGAAGGAAAGGACCCACCAACTCTGCCACAATGCCAAAGTCCGTGCCTTCCTCCTCTGCCTCTTCCTCTTCCTCACTGTCACTCTCCAAACCTGCCCCAAGGAAAGCCCCATCTCAGGATGGTGCCCCAGGAACAAGATGTGGGGCATGGCAAGGTACCAGAAGGACCCCCTGCCCCAACTTGCAAACACCCACCTTCCTCTACCATCTCCTCCTCCTCCCAAGCTCCCTGTCCCCCCCACGGGGCAGTGAGAGCCTCAGGTGCTGCTGGCAGCCTCAGACGTGCTGGCTTTGGAGGAGCCTGGGGCTCCACTTCACTGGTGAGGTTCAGCGTGGACAACTTGAGCTTCTCCAGTGGTGTGAGGATGATCTTCCTCCTGCCCCTGCTCTCCTCACCCTCTTCCACTATGCCTTGGGGTTCTGCTCTGGGACCTTCCTCCTCCTCCTCCTTATCCTTCTTCTCAGGCTGGACCAGCAGCTCCTCCTCTCCCATGGCTGCAGCATCTGCAGCATCCTCCAGCTCTGCCCCTGGCTGGGGGGCTGCTGGTGGGGGGCTGGGTGTCCCCTCATTGGGGGACACAGGTGGGCTCCTGGGGTCTGAGGGTGGGTGGGTGGCAGCAGNCAGTGTGGGGGGGGATGCAACGAGGGTCCAATCCTGAGCATCCCCTCCCTCCACCCTCTGCCTTTCCCCCAGTCTCCCGTGGGGTTTCAGGGTGACTTACTCCAGGGGGCAGCACTGGGGGCTCCTCCATGCCGGGGGGGTTGGGAGTGTGAAGGGAGCAGTAAAAATGACCTGGAAAAGACCCCAAATCAAACCTTGCCTTAAACACCCATCACCACTCACTCTTTCCCTTCCCACCAAACCCACCCTCACCGTCCTCCTGGTGGAAGGCGTAGTCGCCCAGGCGCAGGGTGGCCCCACAGCGCCGGCACTGGAAGCAGCCCCGGTGGAAGAAATGTCCCTGGGCGCTGGCTCGTTCCACGATGTAGACACGGCGGCCACAGAAGTAGCAGGCGTCACTGCTGTCCCCACGGGATGGTGGCTTTGGGGTTAAGAGGACAGGTTGGGGTGACCCTGGGGTGCTGGCACCCAGGCTGCAGCCCAAGGAAGAGGTGGTGGGAGGTTCATGGAGGGGTTGGTCCCTCTTGAAGAGATGGGTTTGAGTGCTGGGGATGGGGGTTGCTGGTGAAGGAGCAGTCAGGTTTTAGCTCTGGAAAACCAGTTGGGTCAGGAAACAAAACAGGGAGGAGCTGGCAGCCCGTGGGCGTTTGCTTGCAAAGCCCTGGTCCCAGCCCTTGGCTTGGCACCACCAGGCCTGATGCCCAGGAACCCACCCTTGGGTGACACAAGGACCCACCTGCCCTGGGTCCACAGTGGCAGTTTGTGGAAGCTTGTGGGAACCATCTGAAGTGTCACCATCCAGTCCTGCATCCAGCTACATGCAACCCGAGGGGGGGGTCAGCCCCCCATACCCTCCCCCTGGGCCAGCTGCCCCTTCCTGGAGCAAAACATCAGGTCCTGGAGGCACCTGGGACAGACCCACCTCCACATCCCTGCGGCTCTTCTTGACCTCAACATCCTTCTGGGCACCATTCTGCCAATGCAACAGGGATGGGGTTAGAATGGGGGGGAGGGGGCAACATCTGGTTTTAGGATGTCATGAGGGTCTGGGTGGGCTGGGTGTCCCTACCTGCGTGCGCTTGTGGGTCAAAGTCCGGCTCTTCTGCAGCTTGCTGAGGAAGAGGATGGCCCCTCGTGTGCCCCGGGGAGACAGTGACTTCTTGGTGGCCTCCTCCACATCTGCACAGAGGGGACATGGCCATGCTGCTGGCACCCACCCAACAAGGAGAGAGTACCCAGCCAGGCCTGGTGGGGCTCAGGGTGGGATAAACACCCTCCTTCCCCAAAATCTCCCACCTGGAGAAGTCTTGAAAGCTTCATAGAACTGGCTGAGGTAGGTGATGAGCCCCAGGCGGTTGGGCTCAGCCATGGTGGCCATCTCAGTGCTGGAGAGCACAGGTTGGATACCCAGCTCCTGCTCTGCCATGTCCAGCATCATCTGGTGGGTGTGGATGGGATCCTGGAGGTCCACAGAGTTGAAATCCCTATAGGGAGTCATGGGTGCCATCAGGGTGGGCTTGGCAGGCTGGGTGGGGGTCCCAGGATGGTGGTGGTGATAGTGGCCCCAGACACTCACAGCAGGTCGGGGCGGAAGTGGTGGATGAGGGCACAGAGGGCCAAGCCACTGGTCCAGGAGGTGGTGAAGTTGGTCACCTCCACACCACGGTACCCAGCTGTGCTGGCCTGGCACCAGCTCAGCAGCTCTTCATAGGTATCTCCAGAGGCTGCTGGGGAGGTGGCACACGTGTCCCCACCCCAAAGAATCACGGGACAACCCCCCCACCCCACTCCCTATCATTAGTGTTTTGGTGGGGAAGGGGGCCCATGAGGGTCAATAAATGGGTGGATAAAGCATCTATCATGATTTGGTGGCTTAGCACAGTGTGGGGTGGGAGGAGGGGGACAGTGTCCATCCCCCCCAAAAGGCAGCTAGGGGAAGGCGGATTGCGTCCCCATAGGGGGTGTGGGCAGAGGGAAGGGAAACCAGGGAGGAGCACTGTAGCCAGCTAGACACTGGCCAGGGCTCCAGAAAAGGAGGATGGGGAGGAAAATCAGGGCAGGAGCCACCGTGGGGTGGGCTGCCAGGAGGAATTGGGGGTCCTGGAGCCTGTGGGGTGGGATGGGCTCCTCCTACCAGTGCTGAGCCGGTTGTCACTCTGCTTCCTGTGGTCCACCTCCACCATGCCCACCAGGTAAAGGTCCCGGACCTGCAGATGGGGACACACCAGGTCAACACCTGCATGGACCCAGTGGCACCACATTGGAAACTGGGGACACCCGGATCCCCCTGACCAGGGTCTGGATCTCCATAACCACCAGGGTTAATGCATTCAGTATCCATGGGGGATCAACAGCTTCACCCTGGCACCCTCTGGGGACAGAGAACCATGCAAATTGGTGTCAACCTGATGCTTGGGGACCTGGGCTGGGTACCGGGCTGGGTACCTGGCTGGGTTTGATGGCCTGCAGGTTGATGTTGGGGTAGCGTGTGGCTGGGTCGATGCTGTATTGGCTGATGTTCTTGTTGGTGTTGTCTGGGGAGGTCTGTGAGAGGTGCTGGTAGATGCTCTCCCTGGGTGCAAGAGACAGGACTGTGCCCAGTGCCACCATCCTGGCCCACTCCATCGTCTCCAGCCCAGCAGGATAGGGTGAAGGACACACTCACCTCTCAGCCAACACCTCCAGTGGGGGGGTCCCATCTGCCCACCGCCGCACCATCCACGCTGCATCAAAGGCAGCCAGGAAGCCCCTGGCCACCCCCGTGCCCAGTGGCCAGAAGGGCTGTGAAAGGAAAGGTGGAGAGAGCTGGAGCTGCACAGCTGGTTGGGGCAGCTGGGAGGAGTCTGGGAGCTGCCAGGCTTGGCCAGGGATGAAAGTCAGGAGATGTGGTGGGGTGGGTGGGCATCTCATCCTGGGCTGGTATGGCTGCATCTGGGGAGGAGCTGGGCTGCACCTCCACCCCAAACCCACCCCAGATGTCTAGGGAATGGGATAACCCCCCCTGAAGCATCCTGCTGCTGGGGAGCCCATCCTGGGGGATGAGGTGCATGGGGGTACAGTTGAGGGGAGAAGTGCTCTGGGAGGGTGAATATATTGCAACCAACCCATTTTCCAGAGAAAGGGGAAACTGAGGCACGGGGGGTTGCTGCAAGGGGCCCCTCACCTCCACCAAGCAGTCTCCCACCAGCCCGATGAGCAGCTGAGCCCCATGCTGCTCCCGCACCAGCGCCGCATTCTCCGAGCGTGTCATGCAGGTGAAGTCAAACATATCAACATCAGGAAGGTCTCGGTGGTTGAGGGCAAACTCCATGTCAGGCAGGCGGTAGTTGGTAGAGAAGTTGGCAGCTTCTTTGGCATAGCTGAGGAGGGCCTCCCTGTTCACATTCTCTGGGGAGAGAAGGCTCTCGATGTCTGCTTTGTCCTGCAAGGAAGGGATGGAGCTGGATGGGATACAGGGGGAGTTGCAGAGTCACAGAACCCCAGACTGGTTTGGGTTGTGAGGGACCTTAAAGCTCACCCAGTCCCACCCCTGCTATGGGCAGGGACACCTCCCACCAGCTCAGGTTGCTCCAAGCCCCATCCAACCTTCAACACTGCCAGGGATGGGGCAGCCACAGCTTTTGGGGGCAGCCTGTGCCAGGGGCTCAGCACCCTCACATCAAAGAATTTCTTCCTAATGTCCAACCTCAATCTCCCCTCTTCCAGTTTAAAGCCATTCGCCCTTGTCCCATCCCACCAGGCCCTTGTCCCAAGTCCCTCCCCAGGTTTCCTGGAGCCCCTTCAGGCACTGGAAGGTGCTCTAAGGTCTCCCCATTGCAGCCTTCTCTTCTCCAGGCTGAACACCCCCAACTCACAGAATCAGTCAGGCTGGAAAGGGCCTCTGAGATCATCAAGTCCAACCCTTGATCCACTACTGCCATGGTCCCCAAACCATGGCACCGAGTGCCACATCCAGGCTCTTTTTTTTTAAAAACCTCCAGGTGTAGAGGCAACCAAGTGAACACAATCAGGTGTTGCCAGTTAGGAGGAGGAAGGCATGAGCTCCTGTTAAGTCCACCTGTGCCCAATTAGGGATGGCCCCAACTGCGCACGAGCAGAACTGGGGGACCAATAAAAGGTGAGCTTCCAGAGGTGACCTGGGTTCACTTCTGACCAGTCTGAGGCTCAACAGTCTCCTGTTTTTTTGGGTTTATTGGTCCCCCAGATCACCCTATATGGAAAGAATTTCTTCCTGAACTGTCTCAGCCTGGCTCCAGAGCAGAGCTGCTCCTGCCCTCCCAGCATTTCAGGGACCTCCTCTTGAATCACTCCAACAGCTCCATCTCCTCCCTGTATTGGAAGACCCTGCCCTCCTCACCTGGAGGATGACTCCTTTGTTGAGCAGGCTCTGCTTCTTGGCTGTCATGACAAAATAGTGAGTGTCATCCTTGTAGTAGACGATGTTCTCCAAGTCAATGCCTGGGGAAGGGGAAGGGGCTGAGCTGAGCCATGGGGAGACCCCATGCTGGCCTCAGCCACCAGATGTCCCCTGCAATTGGCTTGGGGACATGCATCCCATCACACAGGGGACACAGAACCATAGAATCACAGATGTGGGTTCGAAGGGACCTCGGAAGGTCATCCCATCCAACCCCCCTGCAGTAAGCAGGGACACCCTCAACCAGATCAGGTTGCTCAGACATCCTGGGGCTGAACCTGCAGTTGTACTAGGAGGAGAGGGGGAACACACATCCACCCCCTCAACACCTCTGGGATCACCCACCCGTTTTGTTGTAGAGGTTTTGGAAGAATTTCTGGTTGTAGATCCGGGCCACACCGCTGATCTCAGCCACCTCTACCTCAGCCTGGCTGTGGTGGTTGATGAAGTTGGTGGTGATGCCAATGGCCAACTTCCCCCGTGTCTCCTTCCTCTTGAACCCTGCAGGACATGAGAGGTGTCAGCCCCCACCCAGCTCCTCTGTACCACTGCTTGGGGATGCAGAGACCCTGCACTGTCACCTTCAGGGACAAATTTGCCACCACCAGCTGAGATGAGGACATCAAACTCATAGTGGTTGAGGAGAGAGGAGCTGGGCTGCAGCATTGCCCGCCAGTTGCCTGCAGGGAGAGTGATGGTCATGAGTGTGCTGGGGCTCAGCTGGGACCTGCCCTGGGGTGGGAAGAGTGTTGCATCTCACCCACCCCCCCCCAAAAAAAAGAAAAANCCCCCCCCAAAAAAAGAAAAAGCGCCAGATATGAGGCTAGCAGGACGGGGGGCTCAGAGCAGCCACCATATCCCTGTCCTTGTCCCCAGGGATGCCACCCACTCCTGGTGATGTCTTACCCTGGCCACCCGCCTTGCCATCAGGGGGGACAAGACCCTTGAACTGCACATTGATGTGTACCTCCACCCCCAGAAGCAAAGCCACCTTCAGCAGGATCAGCTGGAGCTGCCGGATACCTGGAAAGGCAGAGGGAGCAATCAGGGCTGTACCCCCTATCTCTGTTCCCCACTCGTGGGGGAGGTGGGGGTGCAGAACTTGGTTCCACTACCAACTGTCCCCCCCAAGACCCAACTCACTGATGTGGTCCAGAGTGCCGGTGCAGAAGCGCCCATAAAACTTCTTGGCACCCAGGGCCCGCAGGTCATGGATGGTGAAGGGCCAGAGGTGGAGGACGTTGTTGCGGGAGAAGGTGTCCCTCTTCTCCACCAACACCACCCGGGCACCCAGCAAGGCCAGCTCGATGGCCGCCCGCAGCCCACAGGGACCGGCCCCCACCACCAGGCACTGCCCAGGAGATGGGTGGCATCAAGAGGACAGTCACGCCCCCACCCCTCAAGAACTGGGGAAGGGGACAATTCCCCAAGGTGCTCAGCACCACCCTGGGCAGCATCACTCCCTTGCCTGGGTCAGGATCTCCCACCTTTCCTCCCACCCGTGGCTTCAAGCCACTGTCTCCTTGCAAAGTGTGTGTGGGACCTGTGGGGTGCCACCCACCTCCCCGGCTGCCTGAACCTTGCCTCAGTAATTAAAGCTCTTGCCTCAGCAATTAAAGATAAGGCAGGACCATGGGGTCACCTCCTGCAGCTGGGAATGGGGAAGTTTCACCAACAACAGGCTCAGAACCAGGGGGCTGGTCTGCACAAGGCTGGGGACACCAGAGGTGGGGATAAAACCCATCAGCCCCAGGAGATGGGGACATCAAGGAGGACATCCCACACCAGCATGCTCTTGTCCTCCCAAATAAAGGGCTCATCAGGTCCTTTTGAAATCCCCCCATGGGATGTCCCCATCAAAGAGTATTCAGGAGATGGAAAGACACCGTTGGCTGGGTGGCATCACCACGGGGTGAGAGAAGTGGTGCTAATTAACACCCTGCCCCATTAAACCCCACCAGCCTCCTTCCAGGTTCATCCCACATCCTCCCCGGGGTGGGGACCAGGATGTTGTCACCTGTGTCACCAGGTAGATAAGGACACAGAGCAAAGATGGGACCCCGTGTGCCTGTTACCTTGTTGCTGGCACAGGCTGTGCCCTGCTTGTAGTCCTTGTGCCCAGCTTTTTTATCCAGCTTGCTCCAAAGGGCTTTGGCACTCCAGTAGTTGAGGGCAGCTCTGAGGCCGTGATAGAGCTGGAGCCCATTGCCCTGCAGCCCCAGCTGCCTGCAGAGCTCCCCAAAACTGCCCAGCACCTCCCGGCACTCCCCGGCATGCAGGAACCTCTCAAAGAGGGCATGGGCAGGGTTGCCCGGCTCCTCAGCCACCACGCTCATCCTGTGTCACCCTAAGGGACAGGAGGGATCAGCATGGAGGGGACCCTCCTGGACACTTCCCCCCCCTAAGAAAAAACACTCAAACCCATCTGGTACCACACCTGGTGTCTCAGTGCGAGGTTTCTCAGTCCTGGGGTGTTGCTGGGTGACAAAAAAATCGGGGTTTTTTTCTGTCAGTGGATGGAGGAGCCTCCAAAGTCCCCAGCACCACCACCTCCGGGTGCTGCACCCAGCCAGCCACGGTGTCACCCTGCTGAGGTGACGTCAGGGGAGGGGACAGGGACAGCTGCAGTGCCAGTAAAAGGCTTCCTCCATGAGGCAGCTGTACCTGCAGCAGCAGAGAGCAGAGCAAGATGTTTTGGAGCAAAAGAGGCCACTTCCTTCCTCTTCACCCTTGGCCTCGTTGAGGGAGGGACAAGGAGGGGTGCCCTGGCTGTGGAGGCAAAGTCCAGCTGGCCAAAAAAACCCAAAAAACCCAAACCCAAACAAAAAAAGTCCAGCCCTGGGGCAAGAAGGAGCAAGACTGGATCCATCCCATCAACCTGGCTTCTGAAATCCTGAGCGGGGACTTCCCAACACCAGCTCCGCCTCTGCCATCCCCCGGAGAGGGGCGGAAGCAGATTAGCACGGAGGAAGCGCCGGTGGGGAAAAAAAAAAAAAACACCAGCCAAACCACCAGAGGAACATCCCTGTCACCCCAGGGAACCTGCAGGAGGAAGGTTGCAGTGCACCCCCCACCCTCCCCCCAGTTTGGGCGCCCCAAAGCTCCCCTGTCCCCAGCATGTCCCAAGGGACCAGCACTCCTCCCATCACTCCTGGCACTGTTCAGTGCCAGTTTCTGTCTTGCCACCCCAAAGCTTTGCCCAAAATTGTGGTCGCCAACCCCCCGAGGGTGGAAAAGCCTCCCCAAGCCCGGCTCTTTGCCCTCTCTCCTGCTCAGTGACAAGGTGACACCGCGGAGCCACAGCAGGATGCCAGAGGGGGAAGGACACAGAGTGGGAGCCAAACTGCCCTCCACAGGACAGGGAAAAGGAGCAGTTGAAGGTCCACGTCCAAACTCAGACTGAAAAGCTCAAATTCCAGGTGAGTTTTAAGTTAGGTCTGGCTCCAGCAGCTTCTGACTCAGCATTTTTCAAGGCCAATAGGAGTCACTGAGGATGCAAAACGCTTCTGGAGGTCAGCTTCCCGCCCGGCACCACCGCCAGGAAATCCAGCATTTTAACCTCTTCCTTCCTGGGCAGACACAACCATAAAGCATCCAGACTGACTGGAACTAGAGCTGGCACTGCCCAGAACAGCAGAGGGGACAGAGGACGTGAACAAATTCATGGCAGGGCTGTGAGAACCCGGGACAGATTTCTGCTCAGGGGAAGTTGGAATCTGCCAGTAGGATGGAATCAGCCTGAGGAGACTGAGGCAGCGCTACAAACCTCACTAGAGCATCCCAGAAGGTTTTCACCTCTGTGAGAAGCTGGCTGGGATCCAGCACCCTGCACTGCTCCAGCACAAAGGGGTTTTCCCTGGAGGGTTCGCATTTCTTTTCCCCTCCCTAAGGAGCTCAAGTTCCTGCCTTGACACCTACCAACGCCACCAAGCAGCAGCCCCAGGGCCATGGCAGCCTCCTGGCAGCACCCGCTACAGCATCACCAGCCCCTAGCTCTGAAAAAACCCCATCCCAAAACATCTCAAAGCCTGGATAAGATGCCAGGAGAGAGCACACCACCCGAAAAAGCTTTCCAACCCATGTGCTTTGGCAGGGAGGCTTGAAAGAGGCAGAACAGCCTTGTGTTATACCAAGTTTCCTACGAAACTAATGCTCATGCCGCCACCCCCTCCCCCATATACCCCCTTAGCAAATTTGAACCCCCCAGCAACTGCAAGCAGGGACAGAACCCCCATGGATACTCAGTTCCTGATGCAAGCAAACAGTTTTCAGCCCACAAAAGCCAGTGCCAGTGAAGAGGGGTATGGGGCTGCCTCCAGCTCACTTTCCCCACATATTTTTGGCATTTCTTCCTTCTAAAACTGCTCCTGAGAGCTCGGGGAGGAGGGAGGTCGGGGGGGTTGCAGCCAGCCCTGATTCAAACTCATGATGGCTCTGGTCGGTGTGGCTGCAGACATGCCAATGGGGACCTGTAGCAGGGACACCCCATCAAGCTTTGGGAGTGAGGGGCTCCCCCCTACCCTTACAGCCCCTTAGGAAATGGGGAGGGGGTGGGTGGGACCTCCCTGGGGGTGCTGGGTTGCTGGTGAGCTCATGTCTCCCAGACGTGGAAACAGGGTGGGAAAGGACATGGCTCCACATGGAGCTGATGGAAGCTGGGAAGATTTCCAGCAGCAGCAGATTCAGCTGAGCCTCTCACTGAGCCTGCATGGATCAGGATCCAGCCTGGAGAAACCTTGGACTGGACCCTGGGGAAAAAAGTCCTTCCAGAAGTTTCAGAGATGACCCCAAGGAGGGTGGGAAGGATGGTTTCTTCTGGACGTACAAAGCTCTTGCTTTCCACCACGGCCTGAGCCAGGATAGTGTCAGGAAGGGGCAATGGTGGCAGATTCTGCTATTCTCAGCATGGGACCCATGGAAATCTGCCCTAATTTGGCTGGATTTTAATCCTTGGAGGAAGGGGGAAAAAAAATCTCCGTTGTCTCCTCTGGCTTGAGCCAGAGAAACGGGTGCATGGGCACAGCCCAGCTGAGCCCCCCTCTTAGCCAGTCTCCAGCATGCGAGGAGAAGGGCTAAGGAGAGGGGACAAGCCTGCCACCAGCACCGGTGAGGACAGAGACTGGAAGTGGCGGGGACGGGGTGTCACAATGCAGGGGATTCCCTTTCAAAAGTGCAGAAAGCCCCCTGAAAAGCACATCCCAAAATATCCCCCCCTCACTGAGGTGCAGGTCCCAGCCACCACCAGCAGAACTTGACACGTCTCAGGGCATTTTGGCTCTGCCCTTTGCAGGGGATCCACAAACCACATCCCGGTGCAGAAACAACAACAATTTTTTTGGGGGGGGGAGCTGTGTGAGAAAATCTGTCCCTCATCAATCTTAGCTGCCCATCTTTGCCCCCTCTTGCCCGGCACCAGCACCACGGAGGCAGCTGCCTTTTGCAGCCAAACTTGGGTGCAAGGAGGGGTGTGCTCAAGGCTTGGCATCACTCATCCTTTCCCTCCTCCTGCTTCTCCTTCACCCCCAGCCACAGGTGTCACCATGGGGAGGGCACGTAATGTGTCTTGGGGTACAGTTGTGAACCCCGAATTCGGTTACTCAAATGGATATTGGCTTTCATGCACCCCACAGGGGCTGTGGGGAACGTATCCCCTGGCCTCAGCCCTGACCCCCAGCCAGGACTTGTTCCTGGGGGCCCATGGAGCATCCCACCCCCTGAACTGGGAAAAGGGGTAGAGATGGGGGGGAAACAATAATAATTAAAAAGACCACTTGGCGAAGCTCTTCCTACCCCATCCCACTCAGCACTGGGAGCACTGGTGGTACTGGGAATGGATTTAAGGATGAAGAGGAGGGGCTGCTCTTTTTGCCTCGGGGAGAGCTGGAGGGGAAAAGCAGTGAGAATAGGGGGCGGCGAGACACATCTGCCTCCGGGAGAGGGGACAGAGGGCGACAAAGTGGTGCCCCTGCCACCGAGCATCCTCGCTGAGCATCCCGGCGGACTGGCAGGACGCGGCGGGGCTGAAAGCCCCCCCGGCACCCCAAAGTCACCTTTCAGTTTTGGCACATCTCCAGCGCGGGCCCCCAGCGACGCGGGCGAGGACTGACCGTCGGGATGCTGTCCCCTCTGGCTCCACATCAGAGCGGAGGGGACAAGGGGAGGGAGGGCTGGTGAGGGGAAACAGGGCTGGGGGCTGGGGGGGCACCCACCCTACTACCCCTCCCCCAGGGATGCTCTGCCCATCCCTCACTCACCTCCAGCGCCTTTCGAAAGGGGAAACTAAGGCACAGCTTGGGGGACAGGGAGGGGCTCAGGGCTGTTTGCAGCAGGACGAGAAGGAAACCGCCCCCGGCTCCGCAAGCAGCTTGCGGGTTGGTCCTGCCCCCCCTCCCCCACGGCCCAGGCGTCCGGGCTGAAGGAAGGCGGTGCTGCGGGGGGATGTGGGCGGCCCCCGGCTTCGTGCCTCTGAAAATGTTGGGGTTTTTTTCGCAGTGCTGGAGGCTAAACCCACCCCTTACACACTACACACCCCTCAACTCACCCACCACCAGCCTCCGCGAGCGGCAGACCTGAACTCCCCACACTTCATAGCAGCGGGACGGGGGGATGCACGGTGCAACCCCAGCTGAGTTTGGGTTTTGTTTGTTTTTCTCAATTTTGGGGTGGGAAACCAGCTTTTTTTTTTTTTTTTTTTTTTTTTTTTTTTTTTTTTTTTAAACGAAACGAAAAGATTCGTGAAACCAAACCGCTTCACTTTCCGCCCCGGTTCTGGCTGCTGCACCACACTTAACCCCCTCCCTAAGCCAAAAGTAGAGGGGGACCCACACAGCGCCAGTCCCTGGCCCCCCACCAGTGTCTCACACCACCCCAGCCCGCGTGGAAACCTTGGGGATGGTGTTCCCATCTGCGTCCGTCCCCCGCCCCGTGGGAATGCCCTCAGTGGGGTGAAGGTACCTTGGAGCAGAGGATGGAGCTGCTGGGACCACCGAAGATCCCTCCTGGACGGTGTTGTTTTTGGATCTTCTTGGTGGCAGTGTCCTCAGGGGGCTTCTACCTGCTTGCCACGTTCTGGGGTGGGTGTCACAGCGAAGGTGACACACAGGAGACAACTTGCCACGAGTTTGGGGATGGTGACTCAGAGACATGGGACCAGCTGCCATATGTCACCCGTGAGTCACCGGTGGCTCTGCCAGTGGCCAGCAGGGCCAGCCAGCCTAGCACCCCCATCACTGGCCTCTTCTTGGGGGTCCCAGGGCAGAATCCCCCACCACAGCCCCCCTCACAGCTCAGCCGGGGTGTTTGGAGCCCACCAGCCCCCTGCAAAAGTGCTGGGTGGGGGGTTGAGTGGAACCCACCTGTGTTTTGAGGTTGTGGCAGGCTGGGAGGGAGGTGTAAATGGGGTGTTGGTTTTCCCAGCCCTTGGAAAGAGCTCCCTGTGTTTGTGAGCTCTTTGTGGTGCAATGGGAAAGGCTGAACAATTTCCAGCCCAGCTTTGTCCCTCAGGGCCACAGCAACCGAGTTTTAGATCTTAATTACAGCTCCCCAGGCAGCAGGGATGGAGGAGGGGCCATGGTGGAGGGTGTCTGGCCAGCACAGTGGGACACGGCTCAAACACGAACATGCTGGTGGATCTGTCACTGTCCCCAGACCCCTCAGAGTGCGCAGAGAACGGGCGAACTCATGGCATGGATGAGAACTGCTGCAGCCCTTCATGCCTGGCAGCTTGCTCCAACCAAACCCCATCTTCTAGCACAGCATGTTTCCCTCTGCTCCAGCATTAAAATTCCCCCATTTTTCCCCCTGATTTTATTATTCTAGGGTTTTGGTGTCTTAAAGAGCAGAAAAGGAGCAGCGATTGGGAGTGGGTGCCTCCCCCTCTCTTCTCAAGCTATGCCTGGGGTGATGCCACAGGCTGCAGGCGCTGCAGCTTCAGGACACGGAGGAGGAGGAAGAAGGTGATGCTGAGGAGAAGCAGCCAGAAGAAAACCCAATAGTGCTGCGGGAGGAAGAGCCACGGCCGCCACAGCTCCACTGAGGATTCCTTGGACCTGGAGAGAAGGTGACCAGAGACGCATCATACAGGGAGGGAGACAGCAAATCCCATCTCTGCCCAGCTGGGGATGAGGAGGGTGTTGAACTCAACACCAAACCTCACCGACCCTGTGGCTGCCCCATCCCTGGCAGTGTTGAAGGCCCCAGGTTGGATGGGGTCTGAAGCAACCTGGGCTGGTGGGAGGTGTCCCTGACCATGCAGGGAGATTGGAAGTGGATGATCTTTGGGGTCCCTTCCAACCCAAACCATTCCATGAGTCTGTGAAGCCTGGGGAGGCACAGGTGACCCACAATGCATGGGGGAAACTGAGGCACAGCAGGCTCGAGCCAAGCAACGCATCAGCCTTCCATCATCATACCCCCCAGCCCATTTCCCACGTGCTGTCCAGCACAGGACCACAAAGAGCCCAGTACCCACAGGGGGATGGTGGGCACCCACAGGGGATGCGGGCACACATAGGGTGCTGCTCACATCAGCCCAAGCTGCTCCGGTTCCTTGTCCCCTGCACTTGAGCCTCTGCCATCTGCCTCGGCCACCAGCTCCCTGGTCACAGTGCTGCCCTGGCCCTGCAGCTCCAGCTCGCTTCTGGGGAGGGAGAGGACAGGGTGCTGTGCTGTGCCCCATGGGCCAAGGCAGTCAGTGCCATGACCCCCTGCCACCCTGCCTGGTTACCTGTGGGTGCTGGGCTGGCGCTGGGCACCCCCCCTCTCTGGCTCGCTGGCCAAGGCTGCTCGGCTCTCCAGGCTGGCACCTGGCTGGAAACATCAATTGGGACCACACAGACCCCTGGTGGCACCGAGCCTGGGGACGTGTGTTTGACAGGCTGGCTGTCCCCGTGCCCCTGAGTGTGTCCTTACCAAGAGCTGCTTGGGGATGACGGCGATGCTGACTCTGCGGCGGGCAGACCCCTGCAAGGGAGGGGCTGGGGCTGAGCACCCCGCCCCCTACTCCCCATCCNCTTCTCTTCTTCCCCGCCCCCTACTCCCCATCCCCTCCCCTTCCCCAGCACCTCTGAGGGACACCAAAGAAGAGAAGGGATCTCCAAGCCACCAGGGGCAACCTCCTGGCAACTTCCCACCCGCCCTGGAGCTATGGGGGGAAGCCGGTGAGATGAGGGAAGGCCAAAGCCAAGAGGTTTGGGTCTGTCCTTACTGCTTCAAGCCGTGCCCAGCCCCCTCCCCGGAGTGCTCCCCTACCTCTTGAGCTGCAGGGGAAGCAAGTGCTGAATTCGCCTGGTGCTAGAGAACAGCCAAGCCTGCAGCTCTTGTGCTATGACCCTGTAATGCAGAGGGACCTACCTGAGACCTCTTGGGCAAGCAGCCCCCAACCCAGGGCACCCTGTCTCCCCACAGCTTTCCAAGGCTGCTCCTACATTTTCTAGCAGACTTTGCCCATAGCAAGCAGCTGACAGGGGTGGCATTTCCCGGGGACGGATGAGTGCATGGCGACCACCAGGCAAGGGAGAGTGGCAGGGCAGAGGGTGGCTCCGGGGATGTGGAACTGGGACCAGTTACCTGCTGGAAAGTTCTCATCAGGGGGTGAGGCCTCAGCCGTGGCTCCATGTCATCTGGGACCAAAGAGAAGCAGCTTTTTGTCAACCCAAACATGAAGATGAGACAGATGCGTGGACTTTTGCAAACCTTCCTCCCTGGCCACCTGCTCTGTGCCTGGCACAAGTGACAAGTCTGCCCCAGCTTGGGGGACCTTGCTTGAGTGTGCAGGGTTTGGTGTCCAGGGACAGAGTGTCCCTTGTGTGCCCTGTGCCCCCCTGCCCCACATTCCCATCTAGGCCATGGGAACGGTGGCTCTGCAGCCACCAGCACCTGTTCTCAACGCTGCCTCTGCTGTCACACCAGCCCCTCGCATTTGTCATCAGGTCCCAGCTGTCACCCACACTGTGTCCCCAGCTTGCACCATCAGCTGGCTTGGTGGTGTGGGGTCACACTGACCCCCCAGAGGGATCAAAATCCTCTGGGTCTCCCCGTGCAAAACCCAGGCTGGCCCTGGTGGCTGAGCCCACCTCACCCTGGGTCTCTGCCAGCTGCCGGTTGCGGGAATTCTGCTGGATCAGGCGCTTCATCTCCTCCAGCTCTGCGTGCTCCCGCTGGTGGTGACGCTTTAGATTCTCCACGTGCTGCACCATCACCTCTGCTGCTCGGCTCATCCGGGCCTCCTGAAGAGGGATCAGGTCCCTGAGGACACAGGTCCCTGCCAGCTCCTCTTTGCCTCCACCCAGGGGGTGCAAACACATCCCCTCCCTGTGTCCAAAAGAGCATAGACATCCTCTGCACCCTGGGATGTGCAAAGATGAGGTCAATACCATCACCATGAGGAGGAGGGACAGACACCAGCAAGCTCAAGAATGGTCCTCAAGCCCAGGAACAGATTTCCCTGGCCCAGGGAACAGATTACCCTGGGATGGGTCCCCAAGACCAAGGATGAGTCCCTAAGCCCGAGGACAGGTTCTCCAGGCCAGGGATGGGTCCCCAGGGACAGGTTCTCCAGGCTAGGGAGAGGTTTCCCAGACCAAGGAATGAGTCCCTAAGCCCAACCACAGCACCCTCTGCCCCTTCTGGTTCTGACAGGGAACCCCAAGCAGTGCCCAGACCTGATGCACAGCCCCCAACTTCTCGGCAGCGCTGGTTGCCCTCTCAACAGCAGCCTCCAGCACGTCCAGGCAGTGCTGCAGCTGCTCCAGCATCTCCTTGCAGCCCACATCAGTGCAGGATGGGCTCAGTCTCTGTAGAGGGAGAGGATGGAGCTACAGGAGGCAAGAGTTTGAATTATCCAATCCCCTCCTCCGGGGGCTAGATGTCCCCCAGCAGGTGCCATCCCCCTGCCCTGCTGGCCCACCTACCTCCAGGGCAGCGCGGCACTGCCCCAGCTCCTCCTGGATGTTTTCTTCCGCCGCATCCCGTGCCCGTTTCTCCACCTCCAGCCGCTGCCGCAGGGTGAAGATGTCGCAGCGGAAAGCCAGAGCGAGGTGGGCAAAGGCTGCCTGGGGGGTGGGAGGGCGAGAGGGTGGGACACAGGGCGAGGGAGAAGCCACCATGGCCACACACTGCTGTCCTACCAAGCCACCACCACCACCGAGCAAGTGCTGAGCAGTGCTTGCTTTGCCCCCAGCACCCGTGAAGGCTGCTGCACACTGGGGACAACTCCAGCCTGGCAGAGACGCATCCCCAGGTTGCTGATAAGGCATGGAAATCCGAAGCTTGGTGGCAGGAGCACACACCAGGCAGATGCCAGCCCTCACTGCAGGTCCCGACTGTCAGCAGAGCCTGACCCAGCCCTGCGCACTGGCAGGAATATGATTTTTGTGAACATGGCTTCTGCTACCTCCCTGGTGCAGGGCAGGCTGGGTGAGCTGCAGAGCACATTGTAGGTGTGCAGAGGACAGGGCTCATCTTGCTGGGGAAATGCAGCTGTCTCTGAGTGCCAACAGCATCACCGGGAAAGGGATTTGTAAGGCAGCTGCCAGGGGACTGCGGTGCCTGGAAGGTGGCCAGGAGCAGATCACAGCCCTGAGGATGGGAGCCAGCCAGGGGTCTTGCCCCTCTGTCCTTCTGTCCCCCTTCCCCAGCCCACCCACAGCCCCTTGCAGCCCTCACCTCCACATCCTGCTCTGTCAAAGCCACCCTGCAAAAGGAGAAGTGCTGTCAGAGGTGGTGGCACCATGGGGACTGCAGGCTGAAAATGTCCTTGATCAGCTCCCAGGGCTGACAGAAACCACCAGAAGTGGGGACCCAAGTGCCCCTTGCCTGGAGAGTGGCTCTTGCACAGTGGAAAAAGAGAAAAGTCCAGTCCCTGGACCATGCAGTGCACTGGTACCCCACTGTCCTGGATCTCCTGGAGGGCCACAGATCTCACCTGTGCAAACCCAGTCTTTCCAGCACCGAGAGCTCGCTGGGGTCACTCAGCAGTGGCTCCTCCAGGGTTTCTGCATCTGCAGAGAGGCAGCAACGTCATGGCAGAGACCACACTTGAAGGCTTTTCCTTGGCATTTCCTCCTCCCCATTCCCTCCTGTCCCAGCAGGGAGCTGGTGCCTGTGCTGTGGGACCATCCCAATCCTGCCCCCAGCACAAGCAGGGCCTCAGGTCCCTCCAGGCCAGTCCCTGTGTCCAAGGGAGCAAACCCCACCAGGCCACGCTGTTTCCACATTTTATCCCAGTTATTTCAAGCCTTCTCCTGAAGGGGACCCGGTTGTGGATGGGGACTCACCCACCTTCCTCAATCCCATCACTGTCCCCAATGGGCACTGCCAGCTTCTGCCTGTCCGTGCCTGGTACCTGAGGGGGGGGCACAAGGACACTGTCAGAGCAAACCCTTCCCTGGTGCTGGACACATCCCAGAAAGAACAGCAGTGGGTGTCCAGCTGAGCCCCAGGGGCTGAGGAGGAAAGGGTCACCCCCC
>JAAWXA010000047.1:915706-928336 GCA_038090715.1 Florisuga fusca | reverse complement strand
CCTCCCCTCCCTCTCTCCTCACTGACGGGCTCCACATTCTTCTTGCTTCCAGTCAAAACCCCCTCCGGGTGCCTCTGGGGACTGCTCATCCTCCCTGGGGACAGAAAGGATGGTGGGAACTGGGCAGCAGCATCCCCTCCCCAGCCTGACACCACTTCAGTGGAGAGCCCCAGAAACACTGCTGGCAGTTCTGCAGGCTCCCAAGAGGCACAGGCTGGCAAGTGCCCCCAAAGAAATACCCCTGGTGGGGTGAAGGACCTGCAGCTCGGCCAGGGCAGGGGTGGGAGGGTAAGGGGTCTGGTAGAGTTGGGGGGTAACAGTTGATGTGGCAGATCCAGGGGACAGGGTCAGGGTCCCCAGGGCTGGAAGGCATGTGGGGTTGCAGGCAGCTGCTGCCAGGCCAAGGGACACCCTCCTGCAATGATGTTCAGGGAGAAAGGGTGGAACCCCCCCTTCCCCTTCCCCTCCCCATCAATGCCCCGGGTTGCCCTTACCTTCATCTGGAGAGGCAGGGAGCCCAGACAGCCCTGTCTGCTGCTCCCTGCAGAGAGAAGTCCAGCTGAACCCCAGAGAAACTCCAGCAGCAGGGCTGGCATCCCACCCCCCTCTGCCCTCCTCCAGGCACCCCTCGATGGGATGCTGCTCCAGACCTGGATCCTTTCCGAACATCCTCTGCAGCCCACTCTGTCCCCACTCTCCCTGGCACAGGCACAGCACTCACTCCACTCCCACAGCCACCACCGAGGAGCCCGCTGGAGCTGTTTCCAGACAACGATGACTCACAGGCCCATGGCCCTGCTTCTCCTCAGCACATTCTTAATATTTTCCTCTTTTTTTTTTTTTTTTTTTTTTTTTTTTTTTTTTTTTTTTTTTTTTCTGCCAAGCCGGCTTCTGTACAGGCACTGCAACAAACTCGGCTGCTGGCAGAGACCAGGCACCATCTCCCATTACTGCCACGGGCCCTGGTACCTACCCCCAAAATTGCACTGGAATATTCTCTTCACCCTAAAACCCCTTTACTGGCTGCAAGGAAGCCTGGCAGGTCTGTAGCTCGCTGGGGATGCTGGAGCATCCGTGTGTGGAGATCCAGGGGTGCCATGCAAACAGCCCCCTGCACCGTCCTGCTGGGGCTCAGCAGCCAACTGGCTTTGAACCCCCAAACTTTGCTCCTGGCTCTGGAAAGGGCTACAGCAAGGTCTCTCCTCTCTCCTCCCTCCAAGTCTGGGTGCTATTAGCTGCAGGGATGGCGCCCCAGCCTGGCACCACCCTCCCGATCCCCAAGAGCCCCGGGGCGAGCCCTTGGTGTGCACGTACCTTAGCGGCGAGGGGGTGGGTGGGCAGCTCGTCCTCTGCCGCTGGCGCCGCCGCCGTCGCCCCTGGGTGAGTCCCTGTGCCTCCTCGTCCCCCTCTCCCAGTGAGGTCCCAGCCAGCGGCTTCATCTGCCTTGAAGCCCGGAGGCTCCAGGACCAGCACACCTATCATGAGAGACACGTATTAGCTGCTCACAGATGGGAGAACGCCTCTAAATGTTATATTTTTAAAGCATTTTTCTCACCCAGCAAGGAGCTCTCCAAGCTCCACTGCTTTAGCAGGGAGGCATCCGTGGGAAAAGAGGTGGGGAGGCTCACTGGGAGAGTGCTGCTGGGATTTAGGAGGGAGATGCTGGGGTTCAGGATGGAGCTACTGGGATTTGGGAGGGAGCTACTAGGAATCAGGAGGGAGATGCCAGGATTCAGGTGAGCAAGGAGTGAGGTGAATGAGGGATTTATTACAAGCCCTTTTTCTGTGGACTTTCCCACCCCTGGGAGGGGGAACCCTTGCTTGGAGCTCATGATATGGGTTGTCTCCATGGGGAGAGATGTATTTGTACCCACCTGCTGGGGTGAGCACCTGGTGCAGACCTGCTGGAGCCCAGGCAGGGGACAGTCTGATTCCCAGGCATCCCCCTGCCAGGCTTCAAGATAGACAGACATACAAGACTCCTATGTCCAAGGGAGCTGAGACATCCAATTTAAGCTGATTTGCAAGGTTTAAAAATCAGAGAAAGACAACAGAAAGTCCACAGAGTCCTTCTCTCAGCCCAGGGTGAAGCCACTGTGCAGAAGGGACTCTCCTGCAGGACACATCTCCTCCGGAGCTGTGCCCATGGACAGTGGGGATGGGGCAGAAGGTGATTTTTACCTTTCTAGCCAGGACACAAAATGCAGCAGAGGTTTAAGGGGAGAGAGAGTAGGGAATACTTGAAGCCCTGTGTGTTTCTGCAAAGCCTTGTTTGAGCTCAGCCACCCCAGCACCATGTGGGGCCATCACCCATCTCACCCCCATGCCGAGTGGGACCATCACCCATCTCCCAGAGTCTACTAAGCCCTGATGGGGTATTTAAGCCAGCAGCACTTGGCACCTCTCAAAACAAGCCCATTTCATCCCTGTACACTGGCAATTGTCCCCAACACCTCTGACAAGGAGCCTGGGGGACCCTGGCCAGCGGGGATCAGGCAAACTCATCACATCAGCAAGCACCAGAATTTTCCCCAGGGTTGGTCCCTGCTGCAAATCCCTCTCTCCAGAACAGCCAGCTGCTGATTCACTACAGTTCAGTCAGCTTTACAGCCACTCATTCTCCTTGTCTTGGTCTTAGGGATGGACAGAGGGAGCCAGGCAGCTTCTGTTGCCCAGCACAGCACAAAGAACCCCCTGGGAATCTGGACCGAGCCCTTTCCTTTCAGCTCGGCGACTTTACCGAGCACTCTCC
The DNA here is from genome assembly GCA_038090715.1 of Florisuga fusca. Lineage (NCBI taxonomy): Eukaryota > Metazoa > Chordata > Aves > Apodiformes > Trochilidae > Florisuga > Florisuga fusca. The sequence continues at coordinate 925,584 of JAAWXA010000047.1, read as the reverse complement.
GGGTTGTTACCTGCCTGAACTTCTCTCAGGTAGCTGAAGGCAGATGCTGGGGTCACCCAGCTTGGCCCCGGCGCTGTGGGGTCCCCAGAAGGGGGGTCAGGGGAGGCTGGTGCGGGGTCGCAGGGTGCTGGGGAGGTGCAAGCTGCCGGCGGCTGTCTCCCCCGATGGGAGAGCGACAGCATCTGCGGCAGAAGGAGCTGCCAGGGAAGAGCTGGGTGTGAGAAGGCCTTTAAAGGACATGCATGAGAGCAGCTGGGAGCTCCCTGAGCCCGGCTGGGGAGGGCTGAGCAGCTTGCAGGTGGTCAGGGGACCTCTACTTTCAGGGCAAGGACAGATTCTGCACCCAGCTCTTTGGAGGGGCAGAGCTGGGGGAGATGGTGGCTGCACCCCAGTGACTGCAGAGCAGAGCAGAGCTGAGCCTCAGCAGCTTGCTGGCAGGAGGCTGGGGACAGGGGGGTGGCACTCAGGACCTCCGTGGAGATAGGGGATTCCCCCTCCCGTGCCTTGGGATGGTAGGGAGGGGGATAGCACCAGGATGCACTAGGATGGTTGGTGAGGGGCTCCTGGAGCATCCTATTTGACAGTGCAAGGAAGCTGCTCTGCCCAGGACCCCCTGTCCCTCTCAGCAGCCCCACTTTGTCCCCAGCCATCACATGCCCCTCACTGCCCCTTCCCCTGCCCAACCCCTTTGCTCAAATATATCCCATCCTCTAAAGCTGCTTTCTTCCCTTAACGAGCTTACCCAGAGTCAGACTCAATGCTCAGAGCTACAGAGGACCAGGCTGGCAGCCTCTGCCCCTCCCCCGCCCCATGCTGGGGACTGTGACGAGGAGGAGGAGGAACGGGGCAGGTCCTTGGGGTCTGCAAATCTCTTAAGCCCTGAGAGGTCAGGCAGCATCTCCCAGCCCAGGACTGGACTGAACCAGCATCGTACCAATCTGCAGAGAGTGCAGAATGAGGCCCCAGGGCCAGGGAGGGATGAGGGAACCCATTTGCTGTTTTGAAGCAACACAGGAACTGTGCTGTGCCACACACAGTGGGATGAGGCTTTGGAAATGGCCATCAGCAAATGGCATCCTTGAAGCTTTGGGGATGTTTTCCCTCTTGGCATAAACACCTCCTTGACTTGACTCAGAAGCAGAGCTGCTGAGAAATCATGAGTTGTCTTAGGGGAAGGACAGCCCCAGATTCCTGTGCTGCCCTCCCTGTAACGCACCGACCCAGCAACAAAAGCAGTGGTGTGCGTGATTAACACCAATTAATGGCAATTAGCACATCCTAAGTTGACACCACCAGCACCAGGAAGAGACCAGACTGCTGACAGGCAGATTGCCACTGTCACCTTATATTCCTATGTACCCTCTGCCTTTGCTCAAGACATCTCCCACAGGATTTCCTCTTTAGCCCTCAGCCCCCTACATTTGCTGCTCATCTGCCTGGGCTGACCACTTGCACTTCTTTTCAGAGGATTTGCAGGGCCAGCTCTGTCCCACGGGGGGGTCTGGCTGGAGGCTGCCAAGCCTGGGTGCTGTGCAGCAGGGATAACCCTGAGCAGCAGAGTTTCCCCTCTGCCCTGTACCCCCAGTGCTTCCCCAGGTGCTCATGGGGGTTGCTGCCTGGCTGCTATCTCCAAGCACCGGTGAAGTCTCCAGGAAGGAAGCCAGGGGTGCCATGAGCACTACCAGTCACTGGGCTAACTCAGCTCTGGACACCCCTTTGTTGCAGAAAGGGGAAGAGTCTTTCTCTGGGCTGAGACTCAGCCAATGGAATCTCCCTGCTCAGGCATGTGGATCTAAAAAAAAAAAAAAAAAAAAAAAAAAAAAAAAAAAAAGAAAAAAATCTCTTATTTGATTGTTGAGAACAGGTTATAGCCAAGCACAAGGTCTCTTCTTGACAGAACCTGTGGGCAGGGCTCCTGGAGCAGGGCACAGAAGTAATAGCACCTTCACAGAATGATGCCAAGCAGACAGAGGCTACAAAACCAGGGGATGGAGGACAGCAGTTCCTTGCCATCAACACAGCCTGGTGCTGCTGGCCTCATTCCTAGAGAGAATGCTCCCCAAGAGCAGCAGCCTGGCACCAGGCAGGGAGCAGATCAGGCTCTGAAGCCTCTGCTCGAGTGTCCTGGCAGGTCCATGGCTGCACCAAGTTGTTCCATGGAGGATACAACACCTGAAGACACTGTCATGTTGCTTCCCTATACCAGTACAGAGCTTTTCTGATCAAAAACTCCTCTAAGCCTTCCCATTCACACATTCTGGGGGGTTTCATTAGAGCCCCTGCCTCTCTTTGCAAACCATCGCATTCAAAGAGCCTCAAAGAGCATTTCCTAAGAGCAGCCAAGGATTTTTTGGGGACTCTTATTTCTAACCTGGGAGCATCACCATCCCAACCTAGGTCTCAACCAAGCAAAAGCAGCCCACTTCCCCATGCACAGACCTGTTTGTTCAGCAGGGATGAACAAGACCTTACTGGGAGATCTCCAGCCCAGATTGAGACAGTTGAGCAGTAAGGAGATGCTGTGGGCTCTGTCTTTGCCTCTGGTGTCTCCATCCAGTGAGGTCCCTCTGGAGAGGCAGCAGCTTAATAGCTTAATGTGACAGCGTCTTTCCAGGGCTCCTCCTGAAGCTGAGCTGAACTTGCAGCTCAGAGACTGGGGTCATCTGGATTATCTACTTCAGGGAAGAAAGCTGCTCAGCCCAACACAGGCTGCTGCTGCAGCAAATGTGATTCATGAGATCTGTGCAGGGGCTCCTAGCTTGCAAGCAGCAGTAAAAGCAACACCCTAGCCCCCCAGCAAATTCATCTTAGTGTGGCCCTGATCTCTCCAGGGACCTGGCAGCCAGCAGAAGGCTGGAACTGCCAGGTTCCAGGTAAGGAAGAACATGGTTCTCTTATTCTCATTAAAAGGCTGGGAAAAAATAAACCAAACCAAACACAAAACAAAAAAGAGGGGTTTTGAAGAGAGGTTTTGCTGCTTTTTGTTTAGTTCTAGATATCAGGTTGAGCAGAGAAGATTTCTGAGATATCCCCCTGGGCAGTTCAGCCTCATGCTGGGGTGTCACAGCCCCCAGATTTCCAGGCAAAACTGCATCAGCACCCTGGGGATTACATGTGTGTGACTATCAGGCTGTCACTGAAATGTGGTCACCTCCAGGGAGAAGCAGGGTGACTTTTATCAGTTCCCAGCACCAGCCTGGAGGTGCCTAGGGCTCCCATTTAGAAAGGGGCAGCCCCTCAGGGGATGTGATCCAAACCATTTTCAAGCAAGCAGATGAATTTCAGCCCTTTCCATCAAGGTACTGCACAGAGCAAAGCAGTCTGGCTCCACCACAGCTCTGGTATTTGGTGTTTCATGTCCATGGGTGAACCATTGGCTTTGGGTTGCCCATCCAAAGGGGGTTTGCTGCTGTCTGCTGGTGGCACCAAGATGCTATCTGGGGAGTGGAGAGAGCATCTTGTCATGAAACTGGTTCACAAATTACTGTGGGAGAACAGGGAGGCAGCGGAGAGGATGGATAACTCATCCAATTGCATAATAGTAATTCCATTTAAAAAAAAAACAACCCAAAACAAAGACAAGCAAAACAAAAAACTATCAGGCCAGAAAGGGAAATCTCCTGTGTATTATAAACGATGTCAATCTCTACAAAAAGAAGAGGAAGCAGATAAGGAACTTCTATCAAATAGCCCAAGTAAACTGGCTGAGAATTACAGACTACCTTCTCTACACACAGCCTAGGAAACAGACAAAGCTTCAGACCTTTCACTTCACCAACACTGCTAATAAATCAGGACAAGGACAAACCCAGCCCTGGCTCTCCCTCTGCTCCTGGATGAAGATCTGCTGAACTATAAAACCTGACTGGTGTTTTATGATAAGGCCACCTCTTCGCACTGCTCAGACTGGATTTTAAAGTTCTTGAGAAGGTCAAGAAGAGTCAAAAGTAGTTTTCCATGTGGGTGCTACCAACCACCACATAAAAACAGTTTTCCCCCAGCATGTCTGCTGTCCCCAGGGTTTGCTTTCAGTTCCCCTGACATGACTCTTATCTCCCACACACACCCCAGAGGAATCCATGGGCCATGGTAAGCTGCAGCCAAGAGCAAAAACAGGGATAAAAAGGCTCTTTCCACAAACCCTCATCATCCAGCAGAGCAGGAATTCCACCCTCACCACCAACCCCTCCCCCCCCCTCCAGCCTTGTTGCAGTTTGCTAAACCAATCCCTGTTTCATTCCCATTATTGCAAAAAAACACATAGTCTGGCAAAAAAATGCAGCTCCCAGAATCTCCAGATGAGCTGGAAGTGCAAGCTGCACAATGCAAGGAGCAGCCTGGCAAAGCAAGACCATTGCCTGGCAAAACCCCCAAGCAGTTATAAAACCACACCTGGCAGGGAGGCCACACTGTGACCAGATTTCAAACCCTTTCTTGCTACCCATTCCAAAAGCATGCTGGGGCTTCCTCACAGTACTCTACATAGACACAGCACACAAGTTCTCCCAGGTTCTTCCCCAGAAAGCAAGCTGAAGTTTGGAGATGGAGTCGTCCTGTCATCTCCATGTGACCGACAGACAGAGCACTGGGGACATCAACGTCACTTGGTAGAAGCTTTGCAGGAAAACTGTGAAGACTGCAGCCTGCTACCTAATAAAGCCTGAAGAGCAGGCTCAGACCTTGATGATCAGAGCACAATTTCTATTTATGTCAGATTTTGGGCAGCCCTACAATAGCTTCAGCCACTAACTCACTGGTATGCAAATACATCAACAGTTTGGCTCCCTGGAGGTCTCTTTCCTCCAGCTAATGTAGACTTTGAAGCCCCATCTGTGTGTCAGCCCCACTGACACCTAAAATAGCTTAAGAGATTATTACTGTACTGAAATCTCTGCTCTCAGTGTCAAGAGCATCACTTGATGCTTCAGAGTTTCATTCCTCTGCCTGGATTTGAACATTAAGGAGTGAACTCCAAGCTGTAACATACCAGACCTACGTGGCTTAATCACTCTTCTCCCTTTGGAGATATAGATGTTCATGAATTTTTAAATACTTCCTTAAGTATGCAATGCTTCAAAACCTCCAGCAAAGCTCTGGTGCTGTGTTCTCAGAGTTCATCCACCCTATCCCATCCTTTCCAGTCCCGTGCCACTCAAGTGAGGTTTCCAGTGGGTGTTTTTAAGGACACAGGACAGAAATCTAGAAATAAGTCACACTGCAGAAGCACTTTTTATTAGTGTATCACTAAAGCCTTGCAATAAAAAGTTCCGTCATCACCTTGGGGACAAACCAGAAATGTGACACAGCCCTCACCTTCGAGCCTTGGTGCATGCCTGGGGCTGAGGTGACATCATCACCCAGTGACAACCCAAAACCAGCAACAACCTAAAACCAGCACAAGGCAGGTCTGCAAGGCCTGGGTGCTCCATTCTACCCACAGCCCACACTTGCTGGGTCTCCATCATGGTGGTGGTGAAGCCCATGGAGAGCCTGGGTTGCAGCTCCCCTCAGATCTAACAAGCATCTTCCACCCAAGGAAGCCATCACCTTGCAATCCCTTTGGCACTCACCTAGGATGAAGAAAAAGGGAATCAAGAAAAGAGGAACCTGCCACCCACTGCAACTCCAGCACAACTTCTGGGGACATTTGGTGGCTTTCCAGCACTCAGGACAGACCAAGAACACCAAGTCTGCTGTCCCCAGGAAGAGGCCCCAGAGGGTGCAGCACCCACTTCACCTGGCTCCCTCCAGCACAGCTTGCAGTGATTTCTTCAGAGCTGCATTGCTGCCATCCAGAGCAGCAGCCAAACAGCTCCTCTGGGCTGGGGTGACCTGAGATGGAGAAGAGCAAAGGCTCCTGCACTGTCAGGAGCCTACCCTGGACCCCTGGGTCAGAGGCAGCTGCAGCCCGGGTTGCCAGCTCACCAGCTCAACCCAAACCTGGTTCTGACTCACATGACTCTGGTACCTGGTGAGCATGGCCACCACCAGCTTGGCGTAACTTGGTGATGTGGTGAGGGTTGGGGTCTGCTGGGATAGAGTGAGGACCAGGAGATCAAAGAGGTCAGGGGGCAGCACCTCCTAGAAGAGAACCACCATGAAAGAGGAGAGTTAGTCTGTGGCCCAGCTGGAGCTGGCAAGGACACCCAGGGGGGACAAGGGGGAGCCCCTCACCTGCCTCCCCAGCACAGCCTGCACCACCAGCAGGAGCCTCTCTGACAAAGGCAACTCCAGGACCTGGCTGCGAAGGATGGTGAAGAGAAGAGGGGATGCTGACCTGGCCTTGCTGGTGCTCCTGAGCCTGCAGGACCCATCAGGACAGGAGTGAGGGCAGAAGCAGAACTGTCACTCGTCATCTCTTACCTCAACACCAGGTTCACACACTCTGGCTCCAGGCACTCCTCCACAAGCTCACACACCAGCTTGATCTGCTCAGCTCCTGCTAGGGCAAAGCAGAAGAAAGAAGAGCTTTCAGAGGCTGCCAAATCCACAGAGACATGTCTGACCCTTCCTGGCACCACTCCACACAGGGGGACATCCCAGTCAGGACACCCAGAGACCACATAGTGACCCCCTCTACTGCTAAGGACAATCCAAGCTTCCTTTGCTCCCCTGCAGCAATGGTCTAGCCAGCACCAGTCTCTAGGAGCAGGGGATGCTGCTGTGGCAAGGATTCATGCAGGACCCTCTTCTTGTGCCAGCAGAGCCTCCCTGGGGCAGTTTTGGCCCCATCATTAGGAGCTGTCAGGAATCCTCAAGACGGCAGCTCTCCTTTGGGAGAACTGATGCTGGAAACCAAGCTGACCTCCCCTGCCTCTTGGGCACCTGTAAACCCCACCTTCCATCCTAACTCCCAAGCATCCACCTGCCCAGATAAAACCAGCACCAGCATCCCTTGGTTTCTAACACAGCTTTTGGGTGATGGACATGACCCAGCAGACAGCACTGTGCAGCTGAGGCTTCCCTTCCTGCTGGATGCAGCCCACGGCCCCTTCTCCAGCTCCTGCAAGCCCATCACACCTTCCCCCTGCTCCCGCAGCACTGCAGCTACCAGGACTCGACAGAAGGGCTGGGAATACTTGGAGCAAAAGGAAGCCAGGGCAGCCATTAGGTGTCTGGAGGGCGGCTGGGTAAGGGCCAGGACCTAGGAACAAGGAAAGGCAGGAGATGGGGATGGTGGCAAGGGAAACTGAGTGCGAGAAACTTCTGCCCCCCACAACTTACTCGCCTGAGAAAGAGCTGCTCTGCCAGGATGGCTGCACTGGTGTAGCTGAGGTTGGGGGTGAGAGCCAGCAGCCAGGCACAGAAACGCAGCAGGAGATGCTCAGGGCAGGTGGAGAGCTTGAGGAAGGAGCACAGCCCCTGTAGCTGGGGACAGCAGAGGGGGACAGGGACGTTAGGGCCAGCAGCAGGCCCACAGTGGCACTGCAAGGACATGGAGACTCACCTGGCTGGCAGAACAGTTGTTCAGAATGTGCAGCTCTGGAGGGATGCTCATCTCTGAGCACTGCAGGGAAATGTGATCCTTGAGTAAAGCAACTCTCAAAACACAGCTCCAGGGATTCTTCATACCACCCCCTGCTTCCCCCAGCACTGACCCCACAAGCCACCATACAGGAGATCCCTGACAGGCAGAGGTAAGTATTAGGACTAGAGCCCAGAGAAGGTGGCAGCAGGGCTGTCTTTTAATTTCCCTCCAGTCGTCCCCAAGAAATCCACATCCTCTCCCATCCCTTCCAAGGGGATCCCAGCCTGTTCAGACAACCAGCTCCAGAAGAGAAAGAAGAAAGCACTTACATTGGTTTCCTTCTGCAGCACCAGTTTCAGCCTTGGTCCATGCACCTACAGAAAATGAGGTGAAGGAACAGAAATCAGGCTGTGAAGGCTCACTGGATGGAAAGGAAAACAATCCCTGGCCAGTACCTGGAGAAAGGACTGGATCTCTGCTGCCAGCTCTGCCTGGGAAACCTTCCTGGGCTCCCCAGACTCATCTTGGTGGGAGCTTTCCAGAGCAGCTCCAGCTGGGCTCTGACCAGGTCTGTCCCCTGAAGCCACGCCAGGCACCTCCTCTTCTACCCCTACTGCATCTCTACCCTCCTGGGTTCCTGGGGGGCCACATGCCTCCTCCTCCTCCAGCAGCAACCTCTTCCCTTCTCTCTCCTCATCCAGCTCCAAGCTCTCCTCTGATACTTTCTTGCGCTTCCCACCTCGAAGCTCAGAGCGAGCCACATCCCCGGCAACACCATCTTGCTGGCTGAAGCACCAGTTCAGTTTTCTTCGCCCCTCTGGTTTGTGCTGGGCAATTTTCTGGCACAGACTCCTAAGCTGCTGCTGGCACCCAGCAGACAAAGGAGCAGGAGGTGGGGGGTGCTCCTCTCCCTGCAGTCCCTGCTGGAGCAGAGCTCCCAGTGTCTGCACCCAGGGATCCACCTGGGGATCCTGGAGCTCCACAGCCTGAAGCAGCTGGCCAAGACAGCCCCCTGGCACCGTGGCTTGCACCATGTGCAGCAAAGAGAAGAGGTTCCTCTGGCACATGACGGGGAGCAGCAGAAGCCGTGGTTTGCTGGAAATGGGGAGAAAATCAATAGGCAACACATCAGAGCAAATCCCCAAGTCCTTATTGCCAACCTGCTCTGTGGAGAAGGGTCTACCAGGACTAAGAAGTGAGAGGAGGCAGCAAACACCTTCACTGCTCATGCAGACACAAGCTGAAGACCACCACCTCCCTGCTGCTGCAATCCTGACTTCATGCATGGATTATTGCACTGGAGGGTGAGGGGAAGGTGATCTGCAGTGCCAAACTGGGCACCCAATGTCCCAAACCTCCCACAAAACATCCAGTTTTGGAAACGTGGCTAACTTACACAGCCAGGGCCCCCTCTGGCCCCTCCAGCGTGGGCTCCTGTCCACACAGGACTGTGGTGAAGGTCTGCCAGGGAAATGCCTGCCCTGGTGCCCCGGGGGCCTGGCCCCGCTGCAGCATTCGGAAGGCAGCGAGAGTCCCAGCGGGGCCCGAGGAGAGGATGTGGAGCAGGAGGCGACAGGGCTTGGCCAGACTCTGCAGCCTGGGCAGGCAGGGGGGCTCCATTGCTGCTGGCGGTGCTTCACAGCCACCTGCAGGAAAATCAAGATGTGGCAACACCGATGTGGATGACAATGAGGGGTGCAGAGAGGATGGGCTTTGGTGTGAACCCCGGGGTCCTCCTTCACTGGGAATTTGTGGGCTGCCCTGCGTGCAGGGGTTGCCATGGTTATCACCATCACTGAGGAGCCAGAGAAGCAGAGGCTTCTCTGAGCCCTCTAAACCCACATCCCACCCCCAGGGAAACCCCTGAGTGCTGCTGGCAGTGGTTCAACCCCCTCTTCTCCGGGAACCGACCGTCCCTAAGTCATACACCCCAAACCCGCAGCCCCCCGGGCCGGGGCTGGCCGTGCCCTCCCCGGTTATCGCGGCACCCGGTTCCTACCGTCCTCCGCCAAACCAACGTCGGGCACTCACAGGCGACAGCCGGAGGGCAGGCGGCCCAACGTTTCCCTTCCAAGGGGCTTCACGCTACCCCCGCGGCCCGCACTCCCCACTCCGGGGCGGGAAAAGCGCGCAGCTGCTGGCCCCACCCCGCCGGAAAAGCGCACCAAGTATGCAAATCAACCCAGCCCGCCCAACGCAGGCACTATGCAAACAAACCCTTAAAGCCAAAGGCTATCAACACCCAACACCCAGGGGAGTGATGTGTCCCCCTTCCCCCCCCCACCCTTCCTCCAAGGAGAGCCCCCATGCAGCGCTGTTCCACAGCCCATTTTATTTCGTAACTTCCAATCTTGGCTAAAATCAGTTTAAGAACAGTGCCCAGCTCTGAACCCCCTACTTCCCCCCCCCC
>JAAWXA010000047.1:902449-915689 GCA_038090715.1 Florisuga fusca | reverse complement strand
CCCCCCCCCCCAGCTTTCTGGGGCACGTGTATGGGACCTGCTGTGGGTTCAGCCATCACCCTCGGAGTGGCTGATAACCAACAGCCAGGTTATTGCCCCTTCTCACCCCTGCAAACACCCGGAGCTGCTCCAAAGCTGTGAAGGGCAGCAAAACATGTCAGTAGCAGATGATGCTGCTCCCCCCCAGACTATTCCTTGCTGCTGACACCAGCTGGGGGCCCTGCAGGGCATCCCGGGGCTCAGTCAGAGTCGCTGAAGTCCGTGAAGAGCATCTCGTGGTCATAACTCCTGTCCACAAAGCCTGAGCCCATCGAGGCGAAAGCCCCTTCGATCATGTAGAGATCCTCGTCCGCCTCATCAGAACTCTCCAAGGGAGAACGGCTGAATTCCTGAAGCACAGGAGTGTGGGTGAACCCCCAACCCCAATCCCAGGGTGGGGGAGGGAACACACACCACCCCAACACTTACAAAGGGAAACCTCAGTGGCTGACGCCGTCGGCGCCGTGGCAGCCGGCCAGCAGGCAGCTCGTGCAGGTAGATGCACTCTGACTTGAATGGGCAGTACCCACGGCTCCGGACAAAGAACTTGCACCTGATTTTCCTGTGGGATTCAAAGCATGTTTGTGATTTCAGCTCCAGGAGCAGCACGGAACTCACAGCTCTGTGGCCTGTAGTGCCACGTGCTTACCCTGTCCGTGCCCTGAAAGATCTGATGAGCTTCTCCTTCTCATCTGCATTCGAGACCCAGTATTTGTGGGGGATATAGTAACTGGAGGTGACTCGACACTCCGGGCAGGCCCTGGGTGAAGGCAATGGGTGGGGGTGGGTCTCTCAAAAAGGAAGCCATAGTGAGAAGACCCACCACAGCCTCATCCAGCATCCCCATCACCTCTTCCCAAAAGCAAGTCACTCCAATCCCAAAACCTGGTTGTCCAGCCCCAAGGATGGATTTCAGGGTGCAGAAGGGGTGATGGTGACCACCCTGCCATGTCCCCATTCCCACTCACTTGATGACTTCGTTCTCAAACTCCCGGCTCTGCCGCCACTTGCGGATGCAGCCCACGCAGTACGCGTGGCTGCAGTTGGGGAGGATCCCAAAGAGCCGCTCCTCAGGCAGCTGCTTCTCATACACCCGTTCCATGCAGATGCCACACACCACCACCCTGCTCCGAGCCCTCAGCACCTCAGTGGGGACCAAGGCTGTGGAAGCACCAGGCTCCTCAGGGACCTGCAAGCAAGGAGAGCAGCAAGGGCATTGCAAGCCCCCCCAGCTCCATCACTGCCCCCACCCAGGGGGTGATGTGGGGTGATGGGCACTGCTTGGCTGCAGAACCCCAACCTCACCTCTGCAGGATTAGCCCACAGCACTGGCTCCACCATCCATCCAGCACTGTCACAGGGCTCAGTGGAATTTGGATCCTGTCTCAGCCTTCGTGGTTGGAAGCCTGCAGACAGGAGATTTTTTAAGAGAGGAAAAGCACATCCCACCCCATTACCAAAGAGGCAGGAGTTAGGGTCCCCACCCTAGAAAAGCTTCTAGAAGAACTTCCCACAGCCCTGGCTGGGCCCTGCCCAGCTGGAAGATGATGTGAGTTAAGGGCAGACACATTGTTTTAATTTAGTTAATGGCTCTATCACCCAGTGACCCCTCCCCCACCCAAGAAGGTGAACTGGGACAAGGAGAGCAGACCTGTGGGTTGAAATGGAAACAGATTTAGTAAAAAATTAAACTCCCCTAATATTACCAGTAATAAAAACCACACAGTTATACTCAGGCCATACAGTGGCTGTGAGCAGCGAGCTCCCAGCATTGAACATCAGATGTCAAACACTGTGAGCACCACAGCTCCAGCAAGAGTGTGATGGTCACCACAGACCCAAGTGGGCTTCAGGAGCAAAAGGATGGGCGAGACCTTCCAGGGATGGTGACCACTGAGCAAAGAAACTCCTCCCCAGCAAACTTTCCAATTTAAACAGTGAATGTGATGTTTACAAGAAATATTTCTGTTGGCCAGCTTGGGGCAGCTGCTCTGGCTTTTGCTGCTCTAAGCTTTAGCATCTTACCAAGGAGTTCTGCAGACTGGTGAGACTGTTGTTCCACAGGTGAGTGACTGCTCCGTGGGGAGGAAGAGAGACTGTCTGCGTACTGCTGCAACATGTTTTCCATGAAATCCACTGTTGGTGCCTCCTCCCCTTCCAAGTAAAATATTGCTACTCTGCTGGCATGCAGTGGTGGCCCACTCAGTAACCAGTTGTGCCACATGAGCCTGGTGACTTTCAGGGCATCTGGATCCAGTGGTGTCTGGGGGTCATCCAGGTCAGAAAAAATTATCTCCCGCACAGCTGTTTGTCTCAGATTCCTAATGCCTCCCTTGATGGTTGTCCACTTGTCCAGCTGGTACACAACATCATCCCTAAAGGAATACCTCTTCCTCATGGCTAACAAGAGTCGCTTCCAGAGAGTGAGGGGCCGGGGGTCTTTCCAAAGATACCTATCAATCCCCTCATCTCTTGCCAGCAATCCCAACCCCTTGGATTGTCTCCCGTTCAAGTCCAAACTGTTGGCTCCATTATCCCAGCATCGGAGCAGCCACCTAAGGAGCTGCTCACCTTCCTGACGGCTGTAACCCTCACGGATATCTCGCAGCTCACTTAGGGATAAATGTTGAGTGGTCATCACCTTTGGTTCTTCCTTCTGCCATGGCCTTGATGGACATGGGTGACCTGCTCTGTTTGTGCATCTCTTCTTCCACACTGAGGTGAGTGACACTGGTTCTGGCTGAGCCTCTAAGTCGGTCTCATCATCTGTCTCCTGAGTAGCTGCAATGCCTTCTGCTGGAGTCTGGGTACTCACAGTGGATGTCACCAGGACTTGAGTCCTGGCAGAAACCTGTGCAGCCACTGGGGCAACCAGGGTGCCTGTGGTGGCACTACTGGCAATGCCCATGGTGAGGCCTCGAGTGGCTGCAGGACCCTCTGTAGGGGTTGCACCACCAGCAGGGATCTCACCTTCATAATTGTATACGACTGCAAACAAAAACAAACAATTGAAAGCAAACGACAATCTGATCAGATGGACTGCAGCATCCCAGGGGTAAGGCAACTGCTGCAGAGCTTCCTCAGCAAAGTTCCAGGGAAAAGGACAGACCCAGAGAGATGTTCCCTCCACACCCTGATCACCCGATTCCACACTGAAGGTGCAATTATAAAGAAAGTCCTCGAGATGCCGCCTGAAGTACGCGGGTGATGGCACCGCGGCTCCTTCCCTGCCCCCCCCGGCTCCCCCCCACACGTAGTAATGGTAAAGCAAGGCAAACGCCAAAGAATTGCTCACAACAGACACCAACCCGAAGATGCAGACCATGCCCATCTCTTTGAGCTCACGCCTGGGACACGCCAGGAAAGCCAAAGCTAGCACGAAAAGCAGCCGAACCCAATTCAGGCCCCCGATAAAACCCAGGTAAAAAGAGACAAAAGCCGCCCCCAGCCGCAGGTCCGCCCACGACAGCATCGCGCACGGTCGTGACCCAAGTCCAACCACGATCCGTTCACACGAGGATTGGATGGGCGTGGGAGAGGAACTTCCCGAACCCCCGCAACCGTGCAGACCCCCTCCCCCTGCCCGCGGGTCTCGCGAGAGCGCCGGCGTCACAGACAACGTCAGGAGCGGGGCGGGGCGGGGCGCCAAAGAAAGGGGCGTGGCACCAAAGAAAGGGGCGTGGCACCAAAGAAAGGGGCGCGGCGCGGCAGTTCGCGCGGGAAAAGGGGAGGAGCGCGCGGCAACAACAAAAAATAACAGAAGGAGCACTGGGAGCGCGGGGTTAGATCTGATGATCTGAAAAGGTCTTTTCTAACCCAAACGGTTCCCTGGATGGTTCATCCCTTCGAGGCTCAAAGGTGAAGTGACAAATAACAAACGGGCTTGGTTTGGGCAAGGAACCCACCTGGGAAGGGGGAGCAGGGAAAGTGAAACTACTAGGCTTGAAATCCAATCAGGTTTAAACCCTTATAGTGATTTCCAGGTAAACTACATAAGAGTTTTACTCAACCACTTGGGAACCCAACCAGAGCATGATGGACACCACGAACTCCTGAGGAGGCCTTGGGGAGCAGAGGCATGGGGGAGATCCTCAAGTGATAGCAACCACTGAGCAAAGAAACACTCCCCGGCAAACTTTCCCATTTATTGAGTGAGTGATGTGGATCACTAATGTCAGCCAGCATGGATGAGCTGCCCTGGCTTTAGCTCCTGGCACCTGGCTGACTTAAAACTGCTAAAGACCTTGATCGCCATGGGAACCAGCATACCAGGGCTGGCCACGGACTAAAACAAAGCATCTTATCAGCTTTGTTCTCACTCAAGCGAGGGCAGTCTTCTCAAAAAATGCTCCTTTTCTGAACCCTTTGAATTTCTCTCAGCAAAACCAGGGCACGGATCCACAGGATCCATGACTACCCCAGTATCCTCAGCCCCACTGGTCACCAGGGCAGCCTTTGACCTACCTGAAGTACCCTGAGCTCCTGCGAGGGCAAATTCTCTGCCGATGGCCCCACAGGGGACGTTATCAGGTGCTGGCATGTTCTCCTTGTCTTCCTCTTCCTCCTCAACCTCCACACTTGGGAATTCGAAAGTCACGTGCTTCACGCTGGGGACCGGGTGGGCTGAGCTGTGCTGGGCTCCCCCCCAGCCTGCTGTGGCCACACTGCCGGGCTCTGAGCCCCGGTGGCTGTCAAATATGGGGCTGTGGTATGTCCCCACTGCCTCCAGCTCGTCTTGGATGTGCTGGTAGCTGGGACAGACAGACAGAAGGTGCCATCAGCCCAGCATGACGCTACCTGGCTCCCAGCCCATCCCCGTGACATCAGGCCCCCTCCCCCCACTCCTCGCTGTTGTTTTACCTGCACTGCTCTCCGTAAGGGCAAAACCCTCTCTGGAAGTACCTGCAGATCTGGGTTGTCTTTCTGTCGTGGGAGAAGCAACAGTTCTGGCCCCACCGACAGGATCCGCGGGCAAAATTCCTGCCAGTGGGAAAAGCCGCAGGGCTGGAGCCGGACCCCGGACACCCCGAAATCCCCCCTCAGCCTGGATACCAGCTTTACCTGGATGGGGCCATGTTTTTGGAGCCCCTCCAGCTGGTGCCTGGGCTCAGGACATGCTGAGGCAGAGACCAGCGAGGAGAGAAGAGCCTAGTAATTAGCGGCTGGCTAATTGCAAAGCAAATGAAGCCCCAGGGCTGGCCCGAGGGGAGCTCCGGCAGCCGCTGCACAAACCGGGGTCTCTGACCGGGGTCAGAGGAGCTGGGGGTACGGAGGGCTGAGCATAGGGGGGCTGCCAGGGAGGGGGTGCCCGGCCGGGGTGCTCCGGGATGAGAGGGGAAGGGGGAGGCAGCCGGACAAACAAGTTCTGTCTTTTCCCTCCGGATGGGCTGGAGGGCGGGGGGGTTTCAAGGGCATCACGAAGCACCCCGTGCCCCCATAGAGAGGGGCTCGCAGCTGCATCTCCAGCCCATCTCCCCCCAAAGCTGCTCCCAGTCGCCGCCCCCTCCTCCCCCTCCTCAAACCCTACCTGCACAGGTGTCTCAGATGGCCCCCATGGACTCTAAACGCCCCACATGGCACCAGCGATCCCGGCTCCATCGTCTCCTCAAGCAGCCACGAGGGTTGGGCTACCTCCCAGGGCTATTTATAGCCTTGGATGGGCCGGTGGGCGCAGCCCTTCCCCCCCAGGTGACCGTCCCTGCCCGGCGGGCACAACGCCTTAACCCTCACACTGCCGTTCGTCCTACCCAGGGGGACCTTGACCTACAGGGGTCTCTGTTCCCCACCCCCAAACCCCGCCTCCGCACGGGAAAGGTTGGAGGCAATGGTCCCTCCACCCCCGGAGGAAGGAGCCGTGGGGGGGAGTGCAGTTGCACCCCGCAGATTTTGGGGTATTCAGACACGTCCGACAGCCGAGCCCACTGCCAGCACAGGGCTGGGGGTTCTCTGAGACCATCCTGGGGGTGGGGACTCGCAGCCGGGAGCGTCTTGTTGCCCAACCTCACCCCTGCACCCAGGGACATGGTGAAGATTTGGGGCAGGGAGAGCTCAGCTTGGAGGCTTGCACCCCAAATTCCGTAATTTTGACTCAAAATTCTATGACTCTATGACCCCCCCCCCTCACTACCAGCTCCCCCAGCTTTTAGGTTTGATGGGAAACATAGTCAGGAAACCACAGCAGCTCCCAGCCCTGGGAATCACGGTAAATCCCTGGATATCACAGCAAAACCTATCACCTCTCCTGGAAACCTTCCCCAGGGCAGCTTCTCCCCTCCTCCCTCTCCTCCGGGACTGAAGGACATCCCACAAAGCCAATCCAGACTCTAAAAGGTTCTTAAATATTTAGTTCAGATTTATTTAAAGTCAAGTCAGTTTGTGAACACTATATTATTAAAAACACTTGGCAGGTTTTGTACTTCTAGCAAAAATATACATTTCAGTTTGGGGGTTGTTATACAGTCGAGGAAGGAAGAGCAAAAAAAGTTCCCCGGGTGATGAGCACCCAAGTGCCACATGAATGTCACCGGAGGGCTTGGGGAAAGACAAATCCCCCCGGGCTCCATCCAGCACATGCACATCTCCAGTGCCTCCGCCGAGAGGGCTTCAAAGTGCTTTAGAAATTCATAAACACCCCTGCAAGGTAGGGAGGGGAAGGGGAAGGGCAGGCAGAGGGAAACTGAGGCACAGCAAAGGTGGCAGCAGGCGCAGGTGGAGGACAGGCCAGCCCTGGGACACAGAGGGGAAGCTCAGAGTTTCTTCCCCTTTGGGTCTGAAAAAAATTATTGCACCAGGGAAATCTGCTACCCTGAAGAAAAGAAAACCGTTTAATTTGCTCCCCCAGCCCCTCCTTGGGAATATCAGTATTTCAAAAAGGCTGCTCGGGACACAAGGGACCATGACCTGCAGATGAGCAAGTGCCATCAGACACCATGATTCCAAGAGGGGACTGAGCCCTTCCTGAGCCCATCCTCTCCCCCCACACCTGGGTGACACAGCCCCCTGCCCAGGGGTCCCAGGCACAGGCAGTACCGTGGCATTTCACTACAGCTGCAAGAAGTTTAGAGGTAAAAGTCCCAGAAAAGCTCCAGGTTTCAGCAGACCTCAAGCTTGGGATGGTGGCAGGAGGGCACGGCAACTCCCCCGACCTGACCCAAAGCTGGGGACAGTGGCAGGAGGGCACTGCAGCTCCTCTGACCTGCCTGCAGCTCCTGCCACATGTGAGCATCCCACCCTCTCCCTCCCCTTGTATAAATACTTTGCCATTTATACTGTGGTTTGCAGCTGCAAAGCTCATTGCAGCCAATCCATTAATTAATCCTAGTGCTCTCTCTCTGAGCAGAGAGCAAGGGACAGCTCAGCTCCCTTTCACAGAGGGGAAACTGAGGCAGGGCAATTAGCAGGTCAATGTCCCAACAGAATCAGGAGTGCTGTAGGCTGGCTGTGGCTTTGCTCTCCTCTTGCTGGTGTTGCTGAAGGCTTTGCTTGCTCTAGTGCTCACAGGGTGCTGCCAGGGAGCGTCTGCTGGCCCTGCAGAACCTCCAGACCCCCCTAGGGCTTGGAAGGGAGCTGGAGGACAAGTCAGAAACCTTGATCCTGCAGGAATCTCTGTTAACTCACTCATTCCTGAGCAGAACCACCAGGGGAAGCAAACAGACTCTATCCTTTGCTCTGAAGGCAAATTTTTATGAGACAAAGCCTTTCCCCTGCTACTTCCCCATCCCTCCCTCTCACACTGAGGTGCTGAGGAGCAAGACCCCTTGAGAAAGAGGGCAGAGATCCCACGAGCCTTCTGGGAGACAGGAATAAAAGCTGCACAGCAAAGAAGGGTAGAGAGGCTGCAGCAGAGGAGTCTCTGCTGGGACAGTCCTACCCATCTTCAACCACCCTGGCTTTTCTTTGGGAAAGAGAGAAACATCCTTTTGTTTCACCACCCTGGGCTTGGCAGCTCAGGACGATGTCTCTTCGGAGTGCAATATAAAATAAACAAAAGAGAAGAAAGACACACTGCAAGTGCTGCTGCTGGCCCCGCTGGGTCTCCTCAGGAGCATGGCATCCCAAACTTCTGCAGGATCCCCTCCTCCTGTGCCATGTAAACGGGGTCAGTTACTCCAGAGGCCCCCGGGGAGCAGCTGAAGAACACGGTAATGGAAGCAGAAATTTCTGGTTTTGCCTTGAAAAAAGTTGTTAGTGTGTGTTAACAGAAGCCCTGGCCCAGGAGGTGGTGGCTGTGATCTCTCCTGGCATCTCACCTGGTGTACCGTACGTCAGGGTCATGTAGAAAAAAAGAGTTTCCAGTAGAAGAAATGGAAGACGTGGGGGAAAGTTTTCTTTGTTTCTGAACAAAGAGTACTGATGGGAATCCATGGCTTTGTTCTCATAAATAACAGGTCCTTAGTACATGTCCTTGTAGATCTCCTGCAGAAGCGGGTGCAGAGATGTCTCTGTCTCTGTCTTCTTGATCTTCTGCACCAGCTGGGCATGCTCTGTCACCAGCTGCCGCAGGTCAGCCATCTTCTGCAGCAGCTTGGGGAAGAGGTATTGGGCATCCGGGTGGTTGGACTGCAGGTGGAACTCCAGTGCTCTCAGGATGTTGTCTTGGATCTCTTCCACCTGTTTCTCATTCATCAGGCCAGGACGGTCTGTGGAGAGGAAGCATGGTAGCTGTAGCATTATGGTGTAGCCCTCCAAAGCACACGTTCCTCCTAGGGAAAGGGAGATGGGGACAGTGACCCACCCACCATAACTCCAACCTTGTCAACTAAACAAGAGAAGTGTGCCTTTCTCACAGCAGCATACTAGATGTCCCTTCTACAATCCTTGCTCTTGGTCCAACCTCGCTATGTGTCACTGCCATGGAAGAGCTTTGGCTTTGGAACTGCTCAGCTCTTCTCTGGTCCCTCTAAGACATCCCTGGCTGCAGCTCAACTCTCCCAGCCCAGCCCCAACTACCTCTAAGTATAAGAGAAGTCTTCCCAACACTCCTCCCAAGCTCCTGCTCACCTCCGCACAGGATAATGGCAGCCACAAACAGAGACAGGTCACTGTCATCCAGCTCCAGCGCGTTGAACTTCACAGCAAACTCAAATTTGGGCTCCATGATCTCATTGAAGGGCTTGCGCAGGCTACGCAGGAACTCGCGGGTCACAAAGCCGTTCCCGTTGGCCACCAACAGCCCATCCTTGTTCATGATAGAGGCCAGCATGGCAAAGATGGCCTCGTGCACCCCATACTTCAGCAGAGTCACTTGGTCGTTCAAGTAGAGGCCTATGAAGCTGGGGATGCTCTTGGCAAACTCAGTGAGCTCCCGCACAGTCTCCACCGTGGTGCACTGGCAGCGGTAGAAGACATGCACCCCAATCTCCTTGTAGGGGGGAATGCCATTCACCAGCTGCTTCCACACCAGCCCCTTTTCTGCCTGCCACAAGGTGTCCATGTCGTGGATGACAAAAGGCTGCTTGATAAAGAAGCAAGCAGTTAGGAACTTGCAGTGGTGCCTTGAGATGCCACCTCCACCAAGGTTACTGGTGTTTGTCTGCCAGTCCCCTTGCTGTTCTGTCCCCTCTGGGGCTGACAGTGCCCAGCTGATCTGCACCCACCCACAACAGCACAAGGCTCCAGAGAAGGGGAAGCTGCACCATGCAGCTGGATCTGGTGCAGGTGGAACATCTACAAAAGGAGGGAGACATGCAGCATCTCCCAGAGAACAGCCCCACCACATTGGTCATGGCCAACCCTACCTGCACTGGGGAGGGAACTTACTGGGGTGCTGCTGGCCTTCCCGGTCAAGATACCTCTCGCCTTCTTTTTGGTCATGTTGAAGTTTTTCAGGTAGGCATTGTAGATGTGTTTGGAGAAAGCTTTGAGGTCGGCCACCTGTGGATTCTGGCAGCTGATCTCGCTGGCTGTCAGCCCTGCCACTAGCTTCCTCTTCTCTGCCTCTGGCATGCGGCCAAAGCGGATTGCTGTTGGGGGGAAGAACTGGTGGGTGAGGACACCAGGGGTGAGGTGTCCAGGGAGGCAGCACTCTGCTCAGCCACCACAAAGGGTTGCTAGCCAACACCTGCAGCTACACAACACGATGCTTCTCCAGGGGTGCAGCTCCTCCAGCACAACCACCTTCCCCAGAGAGCCACCCTTGGCAATACGGCCTCACACTGAGCTCCCATCCCTGCTCCTCTGGGCTCTCACAGAAGCCCTGCTTGCCCCAGTGACACCTGGGCTAGGCCAGGAACAAGGTGGTTACACCTGAACTTTAAAAATCCCAGTGCAGAAGAGCAATCTGTGTGTCCAGTTCCCTCTGGGTCAGCCTGTAAGGGACAGCCATGTGACCACAACCAGCCTGCACAGTGGGAATGAAGGGTGGGCAGGAGAAGGGGATGAAGCCAGAGGCTCAAAGATGATCTCCTAGCAAGAAGATAGCCCCAGGAGAAAGCAAGCTCCATGCAGCCTTCCTGTGTGAAGCCTTTGCAGATGTCCCCATGGCAGCCAGCTGGCCAGGCTTGTGACACTCACCATTGTGGGACATGCCCAGAGAGAGGCATTTCTGGAAGCGGCAGTACTGGCACTTGTTCCGGTTCTTCTTCTGAATCTTGCAGCTCCGCTCGCACTTCTCATACTCCAGCTTCATGCGGATCGTCCGGCGGAAGAAACCCTGCAGGCAGGTGGCACAGAGGGCGACATGAAGGAACAAGAGAACAGCACTGTTAGCACCTGTGGTTCAGGACCAGGCTGGTTTATTAGCCGTGGGAGCTCCACAGAGGTCCAGCCAGGTGGACAGGTCCTCCCCAGCAGGTGGGGAGGAGAAGCCCCAGGTCTCTGCCACAAGCAGTCTCCATCAGAAGGAGAGGGTGTGGGCTGGAGAAGGGGACTGCAGAAGAAGGAGGGTGGAGGGCAGCCCCTAGCCTGATGGGATTCTGCAGGGACAGAGGAAAGAGCTGCAGGCAGGGCCCAGCCTGCAGATATGTCTGGTGGGGCCTGCTGGCACCTGGGAAAAGAGTACCAGTGGTACATCCAAGTTGTGGCCAGTGATCCTCGGGGGACAAACATGCAGCTCCCTGCTGATCTGCAGTGCAGGAAGCATCTTTAAAAGCGAAGCCCGAGGCCTTGTGGGGAGAGATGGATTTGCTTTCCCAAATAAAGCATGATGGGGCAAGATTTGGGCCATATACATCTCAGCTTCCTCCCCCAGGACAGTGTTTGGGTGGCTGTCTCTACACCCCACACTCTCTGGACAGCTTGCAAATTTTTTTTTTTTTTGTCCAATCACTCAATCCTGCATCCCTGCTTTGCTGCAAAGCTGCTTGTTTGAAGTGCTTGTGTGCTCCCTGGGGTCCCAGCAGCCCTCCCCAGGGGTCTGTACCTTGCAGCCCTCGCAGGCGTGCACACCGTAGTGAAACCCCGAGGCTTTGTCTCCGCAGACCCTGCACTCCACGTTCAGTGCCCCCAGGGCTGCCTCCTCGCAGCCCATCTGCAGTTGGTCCGACAGGGAGGGAGAAGAGCTCTGCGAGATGTCTGCAAGCACAGAAAGGGCTCTGTCCTTCCCAGCCACAAACCCAGCCTGGCCTCTTAACTTCTCCAGCTGTAGAGCTGCTGAGGGATTTCCATCACTGTCCCAGCCTCCCACAAGCACCAAGTCCAGGCAGTTCATTCATCTCAGAGATCAGGCAAATGCCATGCACAGAGCCAACAGTGTCCCCAGCATGCCCCAGTGTGTGAGACTCCACATCAGTGCTGATTTCTTCCCTCTGGCACTCGTGTCTAGGCAACGAAGCCCAGCCAGCACATTTTATAATCCCCAGTTGGCATGTGGGGGGGCACAGGGCTGCCCAGCTGGTACCCCCAGTGCTCTGAAGGGGCCTCTTCAGCCATGACAAAACTTCTCCTCCAGTTCTTATAATCAGTTTGCACTGAGGACTTCAATAAGTGTTCAGGGAAGTGTTGTCAGGCATCCTGAGAGCTGTCTCCATCTGGGGTACAACATTACCTGCCTGTCCTTTTCATTCCCACCTCCCACCCTGCTGCAGTGACAGCAGCAGAAGAAATAATCCTCTCCACAACTTGATGCATTATTTCACAAAGGGAAGAGATTAAAATGAGCCAAACTCCCATTCACAGGCAGGTCCTCTGCCCCCAAGGCTCAGCACGTGGCCCAGAGGGACAGGGATATCTGAATTCTCCAGGGACAGATGAACTCCCACCGTTCTACTCACTGGTGTAGCTGCTTGAAGGCAGTGAGCTGTCTGGTCCTCCACTTGGGTCTGAGGCTCCACTTGCCACCATGACTGCCTCTTCCTCTTCCTCTTCCTTGACCTCAGGTACTTCCTCCTGTAGTTGTTCCATAATTGATCACCCCTCAGTGCCAAAACTGCAGTCCCTGTCATAGCTCTGGCATCATCCGCCTCTATCCGAGATAGACCCTCCCAGGCTGTTCCTGCTAACCTGGGAACAGAAGGAAAAATGTGGGGTGTCACCTCTGACCACAGGGCATCTCAGCAGCAGGGCAGTGTGTAACCATGCTACTCCTGCTCTGCTTTCTCTCTTAGTCCAAGGGGATCAGCAGAAGCCTTTTTAAAGTCACTTTGCATTCTGGGATGAACACTCTGTGGGACTCAAGGAAGCAAAACTTCACTGGAATCATGTTTAAAGCCCAGCAGATAGAGTCCAGCCCACAAACCAGCTGAGATGCCACCAAGGAAGCTGGGTTCCCCACCTTGCAAGTCTCAGAGCAGAAACACTGCCCAGACAACATACCCCAGAGTCACCAGTGCCCTGAGACATCACTGCGACAGCAAGAACAGATTTGACATAGCCAAAGCCACCAGGATTAGGGTAACACCAGCTTCACCCTCCATCCCCACCCAGCCAAGGCAGAGCTTTTGGGCTCCATGCCCAAGGGCGGAAAATGCTGGGGGAGCAGAGCTGTGTGCAGCAGCAGGGAGTGGCTGAACACCCCCGGCCCCCTGCTGGCCCCCACCCTGGGGCTCCTTCCCATCACAGCCCTGCCAGTTACAGCCTGGCTGTTTATTTTCACTCGTGTTGGAGCTGACCTCAGCTTCTCTGCCAAGAGCTGCTGGGTTGCACACGTTGCTGCTGCTGGCCTGTGCTCAGCCATGGCAGCATCATCCCCAGCCTGCACAATCTGGGCAGTGTTAAACCTGGGTTTCCTGTGAGAGGAAAAGCCCTGGCCTCTCCCCCCCCCCCC
>JAAWXA010000047.1:892315-902429 GCA_038090715.1 Florisuga fusca | reverse complement strand
CCCCCCCGGCCTCCTCCTGTGTACTTTCACTCCTTGTTTGCCTTAATCTATCCCAAACAGTCCACAAAAAATTCAAGCTGTGCAAGCAGTGCATGGTCGGTTCTGTGACCGTGGCTGGATCTCACTCCAGCTCATGTCATTTGCCTCTAGATCTTGGTTCCTAACCTGAGTCCTGCTTGAGTAATTAATATCTCAAGCCCAGCCTATGCAGAGTTGCATCCACTTCCCTAAAGGATCTATTTTTAAGTAGAGAAAGACCCATCAGAAGAGCCACTGAAATACAGATTCTACCAGGGAAGCCCCAGTTTGCAGGCACGAGTGAAACGGATGCAGCATCTTCAAGCCCTCATGACAGTGAAGTAAGCAAGATGCTTGTGGGGTCTCCTAGAACGGTAACCTCAAAGCAACAGGATGGTCTGTGACCCTGCCCCAGCCCATGGCTTCGTGGCAGTGGGCAGCAGGGATCTGGGAGGCTCACTTTCCCTCCTGTAAAAGACCCTCATGCCCAGCACTTCAAACCTGAGCTGCAGCCAGTTCCATGGATTTGCTGGAAAGCCATCAGCTCCAGGGAGACCTTAGAGCACTTTCCAGTACCTGACGGGGCTCCAGGAAAGATGGGGAGGGACTCTGGAGAAGGGCCTGGGGGATGGAACAAGGGGGAATGGTTTTAACTAAAGAGGGGAGATTTAGGATAGGCATTAGGAAGAAATTCTTTGCTGTGAGGGTGGTGGGAGCCTGGCCCAGGTTGCCCAGAGAAGCTGTGGTGTTCTCTTCCCGTGCCTCTGCCAGAGCACTGAGGGACCATTCAAGGGCTGTGTTATCCTTGGCCTCCTCTCACACATCCCACATGGTGGGACATGGCACACAGGCAGAAAACCTATTCCATGGAGGTGGAGTGTAAGGAGCACCATCGTTTTGAAGGCTACCTATAAATGAAGGTACAAGCATCAGGAAACACTTTTTCCTGGAACAGCAGCTAGTGGGGGAAACTTATGGCAGCAGAAACTAACCCAAGGTGGAAAATACATCCAGGAGCAGCTTAACGAGGTTCTTACTAGCTCTCCTTTGTCTCTCGCACCCAGCACAGGCCACTTGCTTTAAACCCAGAGCAGATGTAGCACTCTGCTTCACCCCAGCAGCCTCACGGCACATTGCTGTTGAAATAACGTGGGCACATCCCTCCATCCTCCATCTACTGGGTCTACCTAGGGGCTTGCAGAGAGCTTGTGACATGTAGCTTGCTCCCCAACCCCCACCAAAACAACCTCAAAACTCTGCTCAGAGTTAGTCTGGCTGCAGACTGGTGTGCTTCTCTGAGAAGGGGGAGAACAGAAGGTGAGACAGCACAGCAACACCAGGCTCCAGCTAAGGCTCCCCATGTGCACACAGGCATTAAGGGAAGGATAAGAGTTCAGTTCCCAGCCTTCAAGAGTGGTTGGAGAGCCAGCATGAGAAAAGCTTTTACCAGAAAGCTCTGACTGTATTGTTTTCTTACCTCCTGGCAGGTCAACAGTACAGGGGCTTGGGCAGAGGGAAGCTGTGACAGCTGTTTGCACACCTGCCCTTCCCTTAGCCCTGCCCTTGTTTTCTAAACAACAGAAAGAGCAGGAGAGGAGAATAAAACTGGGATTGATTTCACCCGGGGGGCTGCACCTCCTGCCTTCAGCAGATGAAAGGCCCTGGTGGCTGCAGGCAGGATGAAAGGCAGGATATGGGCTGTGCCTGAACCCTGACAGCATGTGGCAAACCTCAGAGAGATATGGATCCCCCAGCCCTCTCCTTGGGCCAGGGGCAGCCAAACCCAACTTCACAGAGAGCCTGTGGAGATGTGCTGAGGTTTCGGACACACTCCTCTGTTCCCTGCGAGCACCATGTTTGGGAATGGGGCATCCAGAGGAGCTGGAGCTGCCTGGAGGTTTGGCTGTTCTCTGAGAGAGAGAAGGGACCTGCACAGCCAGGGGCAGGGTTGTCACAGCCCTGCATCCCTGTGGGGTGCAACTGGGGATGGCAGAGGATGGCCAAAGGGCCCATCCCAACCACAGGGCCCCCCCCATCTGCTCAGTGCCTCCATGTCCTGTTGCCAAGTAGGCAGAAGGAACTCCCTTCAGAGGTCTCCCCTTGACTAAAATGCAACCCCCTGGAGCATAGTGCACCAGCTTCAAGCTGCAGGGAGAAGGGCAGATTCCTGCCCAGTGCAGCCACCATCTTTTTCTGCTCAGCAGCTGTCACAGAGCAGCAGTGGAAAGAGAGGATGGAAACAAGGCCAGAGACTGAATTCCTTCCTAAGCTTCCCCTGAGAATCAGGCAAAGCCATTTCCCTTCCTCTTCCCACAGGATGGGAAGGAGCAAGAGGGCATGCAGCTCTGCCCTAGCCTCAATCCGCAGTCCAAGGAGCTTTGGCAACCCTGGCTGAGGCAGCAGCTTCCCTCTGGGGAGCTGCTGGAAGGTGGCTTTGGTTGCTGGCTCCAGGCTCAGGCAGATGCCTGCTGGCTGCAAATGGCAAGGGCTTTTGTCTTTACTATAATCAGGAGCTCCATGCCAAGCTTAACAATAGGGGGGGAATGGTGGGGAGCAACATGGCATGAGAGGAGGAAACAAACAGAACAAGAATAGAAGTTGAAAGGAGACAAATCTTCAGCACAGCCATGCTGCAAGAAGGCAATACTTCTCTGGAGCCGACCAAGATCCAAACAGCCAGTTGACCAACCTGCAGCTTGTACCCTTTTGGTCAGACAGCTCCTTGAGCTGGGTTCAGGGGAGCAGAAGCCAACAAACCAAGGAGGAAATGCTGTTTCCACCAGCACAGGAGGGGTGGCAAGGCGATGTGACCAATTCCAGTTTCTCACCACTATCTGAGTTGTGCATGCAGAGTGAAGCATCACAAGGAGGGGATGTGAGTTTCAACACAGTCACCCAGGGGCTGGCAGGCAGACAGCCACAAAGGAAGAGCAAGGACGTGCTCATAATTAGAAAGGCTTCATCTTTAAACCAGGTGTAGTTTAGCTGGTGGGGAGCTCAAACAAGAGGCAATCCCAGTGTGTTCACAAGGGTGGAGAGAAAACGCTTACTCCCATTTTCCTCCAGGAGAACATCCATTTGTTTCTAATATACTTATACAGATGTGATTGACCAAGTCCTTGTTGCAGTCTGGAGTCTCAGCACATGAGATCCTTCGTGGAAGATGGGAGTTTCCAGGCAAAGCAGAGTGTCAAAAAACAAAAAAGTCCAAACCTCCCCAGGGCCAAGTCCCAGAGTTGATCTGCTTCAAGCTGCTGTCCAAGTTGCTGTAGAAAAGGTCACCAGGAATTGCAAAAAGAAACCATTTTACAGTGGGAATGCTTCTAGCTTGGAGTTTTTGTTCCTCTGGACAAAAATATTGGTCAAATTTACAGTCTGCAGAAGAGAATCCTTTTGGAAGGGGTGAGATGAGTGCTCAGGGCTCTGTACAGCATGTTGAATCCACCAAAAATTTTAATTGAATCCATTAAAAACCCAAACATGTGATTGCTGCTTGTTGGCCACTGTTTGCAGACATCCCTTGCATTGTGTCACCCCTTCTGATACCTGCTCACCAGTTCCTGTTCCTCCTCCTCCTCCATGTCAACTACTAGTAAGAAAAGCTGAAGAAGAGCTAAGCTGATGCTGCAATACAGGAAAGGTAATTAAGTGCACAGAAGAGGAAAGACAAACATTGAAAACATGTTTGGTTTTGTTCCTGAAAGATCAACACACCCCCTCATTACCTCATGAGATGCTTATAACCCAAGTGCTTCCTTCCTAACTCAAAGTCTTGGCTGCGAGGCAGGCTACACACAGAAATAAACTACTAGAGCTAGCAAGGAAGAGCCCTTCCATGCAGTCCTGACACCCAGGGCCCGATTTGGAAGCATCTGCTCAAATGTTGTCCCAGTCCAGTCCCGTGATCTTCTCTCTGACACTGCTATGGGCTTTTCACCAATGACCAGCCCAGGGGTCAAAGCAGCAGGGTACTGCCAGAGCTGCGGTTACCCTCCTGCTCCTAATTACTCAGGAACATGTGACAGGGTGCAGGAGATTCCCTTGCTTGCCTTGAGCAGCCAAAATGAATCACACATCCACCACGTTTTAACTCACCCACTTCCTGGACACCGAGAGGATAAAAAATTTAAGGTCACAAACCTTGCCAGATTCTTCTTTTTTCACACCACAATTGGTGCCCTCCTCAAAATCAGCTCATGATATTTTCTTCAAAAAGGAGTTTTCTGCTTTCTCACTGGGCTTCTTCAGAGCAAAAGGAATTGCAGAAACAGAATGAAATCAGACTGAGGGCTATGAACTGCAGAAGGGGGGTCTGCCAGGCTACTCAGCTCTCACTCCATCCTCCAGGAGCTGCAGATGGCATCAGATGAGATGAATCTTCAGATGGCAGAGCCTGGGAGAGGGTTAATGATTCTATAGGAATCCTCTCTCCACACCTTTCCAGTCTCAGGCTCCAGAGCTGCCTTTTGCAGTAGGCTGGGCAGTGAAGAGCTGAGCAGGTCCTTAGCTCTTATCTCAAGTCCTGCTTCACAACCTTCAGCAAATACTGTCGACCCTCAAACCTCCATTTACCTCAGCATTTAAAAAAAAAAACCCACCCCAAAAAAAGCAAAACAACAAAACTCCAGGACTTTAACAGTGCTTCCTTCCTGATCCTTTCTTTGCTGCATTAGCTCAGGCATGTTTTGGAGACACAGAGGGACACATCAGTGCCAAGAGTGGTTCTTTATTCCTGTATTATGGATTTTAACACCTATTTGCAGTCATGCTCACAATCCTGGGCCCCCTGGCCCCAGGTCAGCACACCCTGCTGCTTGTGACCATCTTCTCCTGTTGTACATTCCTCCACAAAGAATTTTCAGGATTACTTTCAGCAAATAAACTGGCACATCCCACCCTGGCACTTGTTGACCGATATTTGGGGTTTGCTGCTGGGGGCAGGAGGGACACATGGACTGTGACCCACTGGAACAAGGACCACAGCCAGGAAACCAGCAGGTACCAGAAAGGTGACACCACCCAAGCTTCTCAGGGCTGGAACTGGCACAGGAGTACTGCTGTTTGAGAAGATCATTAAACCTGGGAAGATGAGAGGATCACAGTGCTGCTGGGAGAAGGGTGCAGAGCAGGGGTGGTTCAGTGTCCACAGGGCACTCTGACCCCATGGGCTTACCAGGATGTCTCCTGGCAGGGACCCAACACCCAGCCCAGCAACTCCTGTTTGTACTTTTCCAGCAGCATCTGTTTGCTGCTCCACAAGTGCCACTTCTCCCATCCCTGCTTCTTCCCTGGAAGTGCCAAAGCAGCTGTCTGGGATATATTCACCTTTCCTTTTCAAAGATGAGGAGGTTGGCAGCTCAGAGAAGCCATTGCAAGCTTTTTCTCACGCTGGATAGAGTCCAGAGGACGCCACAGGGACAAACTGAGGGCCGGAGCAGCTCTGCTCTGGAGCCAGGCTGAGAGAGTTGGGGGTGTTCAGTCTGGAGAAGAGAAGGCTGCAATGGGGAGACCTTAGAGCACCTTCCAGTGCCTGAAGGGGCTCCAGGAAACCTGGGGAGGGACTGGGGACAAGGGCCTGGAGGGATGGGACAAGGGCAAATGGCTTTAAACTGGAAGAGGGGAGATTGAGGTTGGACATTAGGAAGAAATTCTTTGGTGTGAGGGTGCTGAGCCCCTGGCACAGGTTGCCCCCAGACGCTGTGGCTGCCCCATCCCTGGCAGTGTTGAAGGTTGGATGGGGCTTGGAGCACCCTGGGCTGGTGGGAGGTGTCCCTGCTCATGGCAGGGGTGGGACTGGATGAGCTTTAAGGTCCCTCACAAGCCAAACCATCCCTTGACAAGATTTTATAATACGATATAAAACTCCTGCAGTCCCCTCATGCCTTAACTGCAGGCACTCAGTTTGCTGACAGACCCCTTGTCCTCCTGAAGCTGGGCAGGCCACGTGGAAAGATCTGGTTTCAGGAACATCAGTAATTATAGAACAGGGCTGACAAGGGAGGAGCTCAGGGGGGAAAAGTACCAACCCTTCCCGAAGCAAAGAGTGGGCACCGGGTGGGTGTCATAGGCTTAGAGTAGCATTTCCATGGAAAACCAGGAAAGGGGAAAGTGGAATAAGCCCTCATGGCCATGCTCCAGCAGTGGGTAAGTGGGAGCATTGCTGGCAGCAACAAAGCCACTGCACACACCAGGACCCATCTTCATTTTCCTCAAAGCCTCAATGTCACCAGGACACCAGCAAGTGTCACCACTGCTTTGGATGGGACAATCAGATCCCCCAGGAAAGCAATGAGGGGCAGAAAAGTGGCAGCAGGCCAAGGCATTGCTCTGGATCACACACACACATGTGAGCAGATTGCTCTGTGGAGTCAAATACCCAGCAGGCCAGTAAGTTTTATTGCCAGGCTGCTTGTGCTCTCAGATCCAGGAAAATTCCCACAAAAGCTTCTCCTCTTTTCAGTGACAGATATTTTAGATCCCATGGGCTAACCAGAGGAAAAAAGCAAATAAAAATAAAATCCACCAGTCTGTAACTTTTGTTGTGCTTACACTTGGGCTCCTGGAAAAGTGAGACTGGTTTTGTAGACCTTAGCAAAATCTCCTGGGCCCCAGCCATGCTGCTCTCTGATCCCAGGCTGCAGCTGACAGTGAGGGATGATGCCCAGGCACAAATTGAGATGATTCAGCAAGGTCTGGGAACATCAGTGTTGGAACAGTCAGAACAAATCCCTGTTCCAAGCACAGAGGAGGAAAAATCAGGGAGTCTGAGTCTGCCTCGGTATGGAAAACTCCAGAGAGCAGCAGGATAACTTGGTTACCCAAACTAGTTCATCACCCTCTTAGGGAACTGGATGGGAATGATGTTTCCTTACTATTTTTGGCCACATCCACCCAGCAGGAGCCAGCTGGAGGAGCAGAGGTTTCCCTGCATTTTCAGCAGCAGTACGAGCAGTGATTGTGTCTGTGTGGTCCTGCCAAGATTACTCTGCCAAATTAGAGGATCTGACCATGTGGATTTCTCTCTCAGCCCCTAGAAAACAAAACGCTTGAGCAATGCACTAGCACCTTTCATAACACCCTCACATCCTGGGTACCATCTTGGGGGGGCAAAGGGAGCATCAGCGAACAAGCCAGTGACTGCCACTTCCCAACACAACCGGCCCCTGGGAGCTCAGTGGACTCCATCAACTTGAGCCCCAAGCTCATGTTCACCAAAAGCCCTTTTTCAGAGATCTCCATGTTCTTAAGTAACACAAGACAATGCCTGGATAGGAGAACCCACAGATGTTTTGCAGAGATGTTGGGTCTCTGACAACCAGCCCTCATGGGGTTAACAGCTTTCAAGGTCCAACAAATCCATTTAATCAACTTAAAGTGAAAACCAGATTTAGGCATTTTCAGAAACATTCTGATTTGTATTAAGATGAAATCAAGAGCTGCATTAATGAAGTGTTTGTAAAAAGCCAGGCAGGGTAGGGATTTGTGCTTTGGTTCCCATCACCAAGGTGACTGCACCAAATACTGCATATCTTGAAGCTACCTGACCCATCCTCTTCTCAGCCTGACAGAGCCTTTCCTAGCAAGACATTAGTGGCAGTATGGTTCAGAGTGAACCTTGTCTTAACAGTCCATCAAAGAAATGCTTCCCTATCAGCTCAGTATCAGCTTCTCTGCCCTTTTCACCCATCAGAACCATTCTGTCTCCATCCCCCATCAACCCACAGGGTTGAACATGCACACTCTGTTTTTTGCTGTTCCAACTTCCAGTTCCCAGACCAGGGAAAACCAGAAAATGCACAATGAGAGCAACAATTCTGGTTAGCATGGACATTATCTGGCTACTGCTATCCACAAGCCTCAGAGATGTGCTCTGGCTTAACCCAGTTTCTGGCTTGTGCTTTCATCCTGTCACCTATCACTCCACTGCAAGCCATAGCCTGGTCTGCAAAACCCACACCTTAAAGCAGAACCATCCAGGGGATCCTTGGGGAAGCATCATGACACATACATGTACTTCAGAGCCCAAAACAAAGACAGTTGGAAAGACCTGACCCAAACAATCTCAGATCTTCACAAGCCTTGGAGTTCACATTTTCCAGATGCTATGATCATAGCAGTGAGTATTTGAGCATTTCAAAAAGTCATCCTGAAACTAAAATACAACTTCAGTCAGTTCTGCTTGCAACTGAGCAGGGCTCCAGTGAGCACCATCCCAAAACACTGACTTTGAGGAAGATATATTTCACAACTTCCTTGACCAAAAGCCTTCATATTTGCATTAACTATTCCACTCTAATCCCTGCTTTGGGGAAGTCACTTCCTAGGCATTCTGCCAATGCAAGCACATTTCAGAGTATAAAACAAAAGTTTAAAAAAAAAAAGTTCTAAAAAAGAAAATCAGATTTGTACTCACTATGGAAATTACTTCTGCTTGTCTAGACTTTCCCAAAACCTCCAAAATTATTGCAGCAGTGATAAGCTGTCTATCTCTGAAGAGTTCTCTGCTTCCAGAAAAGCAGAGATTGCTCTGCAGTGCCTGATGAGAAAGCAGCTACACAACCCAACAAATCTGTGGCTATCAGCAAGGGCTGTTGCTCCTGCCATGAAGCACAAAAGCCAACAGAAATCACAAAATCAACCAACACCTCAAAGTTTCAAAGTCAGGGCGAGCCAGGCTGGGTTCCAGCAGCAGATAATCTTTTTCAGGCATAAGCACTGCAACATCACCTCACCCAATTAAAAAAACATTTGCAATTCCAGGTCCTATTGCATGAAGGAGCCCAAGCATCTCGTCATGCTAATTCCTCAGTCTCTAAGAACATTTGCAGATTTCCCAGTTCATAATTCAGTAGCCACAGCAGAAATATTCCCCAAAAGGCAACAAGATGTACTGGACAAAAATACCTATTTGTCAACAGAGAGCCATGAACATCAGGAATTCTGCAAAACAATGTTCTTCTGATCAGCACAGCCTCATGCTGTTACAAGGATCCTCGGAAGTCCACATCTTGAATGCCAAGACAGAGATAACACCACAGTTGGACTAACTTGACACAGAAAACCCCATCTCTGTCCAGCTGAACACCTCAGCCCTGTGGGCAAAAATAAATCATGGAGACGGTATTGCAATGCCATCAGAAGAGACACGGGGTATTTGGGTGCAGACAGACAGCACAGTGAAAGCTTTTGGGTATTGCTTCAGTGGTCTGAAGCAGGACAATATTTCCTCAAGCCCGGGCCATCCACCTCCTCAAAACCCCTGTCCCAGCTCAGCAGTAACCCACTCATTTTCCCTAGCAAGAGCAGTTACAGACAGAATCACTTTTGAGATTGCATGTCCAGATCACTAGGGAATTATTTACCCAAGTATGGTCCCTGAGTCCATGCACCTCAATCTGGAAAAGCCAATTTCAGTGGTTAAAAAAAAAAAAAAGTAACAATAATTGGAATAACAAAACCACCTGATGATCTTAAAGGTCTTTTCCCACCAAAACGATTCTATGACTCTGAACTATGATATTGCTATATTTCCAAAGTAACAGTTGACTTAGAAAAGCCAGAATTAGATCATAGTGCTCACAGCATACTCCTAAGCATAATCCCTAAAGATCATACTTAAAAACACAACAAAAATAAGGCACCAAGTTTAAATTTAGAAAGACATTTAACAAAGTGTAAGCTGATGGATGAAAGTGAAGCTTGCTGAAAGCAATCAGCACCTCCTAGGCTCTTCCCTATCCCAAGTTTTTTAAAAAAACATAGGATAAGTGGTTTGGTAGGTACTCTGTGCGCAGAAGGGAAGAGTTACCTCTCTGGAGCAGTTGTCCCTGTCTGCCTGTCCCTGGAAGCCACTGTTCAGTCACCATGTCTTTCCCCTGAGAGGTCAAAACTGAAGTGATCTGCAAGAGAAGCCAAGATGAGTTTGCAGGGGTGTGCTGAAGGCCAGATATTTATGCTGCTGGGAGAGCTGGGCTGTCTCCAGCACCAGCTCTGAAATTTAAACACACGCTCCCTCTACAGCACACTGGAACCATCAGGCTGGGGGGGCTCTAGGGGGGAAGGAGAAGGCAGCAGTCACACACACCCACCCACCCAC
>JAAWXA010000047.1:849309-892295 GCA_038090715.1 Florisuga fusca | reverse complement strand
CCCACCCACCCCCAGGCTCTGCCAGTTTCTGCAAACAGGGAGGAAGAGCAAAAGCCCGGGGTGTCCTAGCAGAGAGGGCTCTGAGGATGTCACTTTTGCCAAATGGCACTCCCAGCCAGAGTCTGAAAACCCCAGTCTTACGATGACACACAAGGTTGACACAGAAGCTCAGAACTCACTGGAAAAGAGTCTGTAAGGTGGTTTGTTTACTCATCTTGTTAAATCCACCTTTAAGAGGATGCCAGGAAGTTACTGCAACTTTAATGAACTTCCCTCTTGGGTGGCTGAAACTTAAGGATTTGATAGAGTTCATTCACTCCTCTTGGCTTTCCTGATAATTTTGTAAAATATCCTTGCACTAATTTCAGGCTCAGGAGAGCAGGAAGAGGCCAAGGCTGGGAAAAAAACAAACAAACAAAACCCAAAAAACCCCCAAAAAACCAGGCTTATGAGGCTTCGAACTAGAGGACTTAGAGAAAGTATGTTCTATTTTTAGACAGTTATGCAGACTAACTGGACTAACATATTAAACAAAAATGTTGTGAACATGATGCTACTTGAACCCATGTACCCTTGCTGACATTACCAAAAGAAAAGCCCTGTTCTGTACTGCTCCCTCCACAATCTACCATGGGATAACTCACAGAGCAGCTGAGCATCAGCAACAGACCTGGCAGCACCAGCCCGGGTAGACCCAGAGAAGGGCAGGAGTGTGAGATCCAACAAAGCAACCCCAGCCCCTTGCACTGGGGCATCATCCCCATTAGGATGGCTCTTTCTTGCTGACAGTGATATAAAAATCGCACCCTCACCCCCCTTGAAGAAAGTGACTGTGCTCAGGTTTGCAGGGCAGGGGGCTGAGAGGAGCCTGCCCAAAAATCAGCAGTGAGGGAAGGAGTGGGGAGCCAGCAGCCTGCTCCCTGCTTTAAGTGGGGGCCATAAAACCCCACCCAGTAACTTCCCTTTCACAGCATCACATGAAAGCCAGAGCAGGTTACTCATCCCCTTTTCCTCCCAAAGCAGAAGGAATTTTTGGTAACCCCAGACAAAGTTTTTCTTTAACCTTCCACATCAGGAAAAACTAATCAAGTCTTTACAACCTGCCTGGCAGGTGAGGTGTGGGCTGTCTTCATCTCCACCAGCAATAAAACCTGTCCCTGAATCAGTAAGGAAATGTAAGGTTGACACTGCCCAGAAGGACATGAACCACACCCAGGGAGTGCACAAATCACACCTCCTGCTTGATCAGAGAGCTTTGCTGTTGCCAGAGATCTCAGAATTCCAAGGAAGTTACCGGCTCACCTTATCCTGCTCACAGCTGAATGCCAGGACATGCCCCATGGCCAGCACACGCAGCACTTGCAACAGCTCAGCTCAGAGGGAACCTGCTGGCATGTCCCTCCTGAAAGCTTCTCCTGGTAGCTCTGGCTGACACATGGTAAGTCATGGAAGGAACTCCTGCTTCAACACAGCCTGAAGCATATTGGAACCAGAAGGGAAAAGGGATTCTCGGCTGAAGGCATGGAGAGATGGTGGGAAGAGCCAAGAAAGGAGGAACAGGGCATGGGCTGCTTCAACCAGGTCAGAGGTTCAAGAGAGCAATGTTGCCAACAGCCTTGGGACTAAAGATTTACAGGGTGGCCACCACTCCATCTTCTGTCAACACTCAGATCCCTCTACATGACCATTACAGACATTGTCTTGACCCTGTGACACGGCCAAAATCTCTCTGCCCATCCACAGCCCATTGACAGGGGCTTCCCCTGCAGGGGCTCGACAGATTCCTTCTCACACCATCAACCCTCACAGGAAGGGAGCTTCGCAGCAAAGCTTTTGAAGGAGAAGGTGGCCAAGGCTGAGGGAAGTCACACCAGGACACTGCTTGAAGCAGGTACAAGAGTCAAGGACAGGCAGATGCTTTGGGAAAAGCAAGATGGGATTGTCACAGAGGATGCCTGTTATCTCTTGCTCCTCTGAGAAGGTGAACCTTCAACAGCTTTTCTTCTCTGTGCCTTGATTTTCCAACAACACCAAACCTCACCTACCTTGTAAATAGGTTTTGAACCTTAATTCACAGGCTTCTGTAACTACGTTGGAGGCTCTGGGACCATAAGCAGGGCTGTGAACCTTCCCTTCAGGTGGAGTCAGTGCACACAAATTTTGGAAGCATAGCAAGGCCAGGGGGCCTTTGGATCACATGAAAAAGGGGAGGTCAAAAGTCATGTGGGGAGGAAGAGTAACAACAGGATTTTTGGTTATAAGAGCAGAGCTTGGAGGTAGCCAACAAGGAAGGACAAAATGCAACAGCTTAGTAGAACAAAGGAGTGAAGCTGGAGGTGAAAGGAATTAGGTCTCTTGGTTCAAGGTCCTCTCAGCTACTTCTGCATGCTCCTTTACCTTTCACTTAGGATTTTTACAAGTGTTTTTAAAGCTAATTAAGCCTCAGGGTGCAGGTACCACCTTCCCGAGAGTCTTTACAGCATGGGACAAGCAACCTCCCACAGGATTCTCAAGTGCTTTAGAGCCTCTACTGAATAAAGGCAGCAGTACACCCACTGTAGAGGTGGGAAAGTGGTATAAAAAGTAAACATCTTTTATCTGTGATTTCAGGGAAAAAAGGAGCAGAATGTGGAGATAAGAGAGGTGAGAAAAGGACCCTTGGATCCTTTGAGCAACCCCTAACCTGATGCATCACTGAGGGACCATCCTGACCCTCTTGCTTCTCATCCTTCCAGCCCCAGCCCCCAGCAGTGCTCCTCATCAGTCAGTACCCTAAAACCACGGCTTTGCCACCCCACCCCTGGGAGAAAAGAAAGGCAGACAGCCCCCACTCCTAGCCTGCCCTGTCTGGGTCACGTTCCATCCTCCATCTTCCCTGATTTCCCAAGCAGGAATGAGACCTTGCATCCTAAAGTCAACAATGTGTCCCTGCCCTCCCAGCCCCCTCCAAATCACTGCCCCCCAAAGTCCCCCTGCCTCCTTGATGCTCAGACCCCAAGCCCCTTCCACCCCTGCNCCGTGACGTCACCGCTCCCGCCCTGACGCCACCGCATACCCAGCGCCCCGCAGCCAATCGCTGCCGCCGGGCAGTCGTTACCGCGTCACCATGGCAACGGCACAAGCCCACCTCGCTCTGCCGGGCGCCCCCTGCCGGGCACGGAGCGCACTCTGTGTGTGTGCGTTTGTGCCGGGCCCCCGGCGGGCGCGGGGGCTGATGGGAAATGTAGTCAACTACCGGCGGGGGGACTGGGGGGGGAGGTGCAAAATGCCGGCGGGTTCGGTCAGGGGCCTAGGGTCCGGCTACGGGGGTACACACTTCGGTGTTACCGCCACCCTGTCCCGACGCCTGCGGGGTGCTCTGCTGCGGCTGAGTAACAGGGACCCACCGGGACTCACAGGGACCCGACATGTCAAACAAGGACCCATCATGGCTGACAGAGACCCACCATAGCTTACAGGGACCCACTGTAGCTCACAAGAACCTACCATGGATCACAGGGACCCACCATGGCTGACAGGGACCGTCTGCTCGGACCAAGCCAACTCCCCCAGGCCCCAGCATCCATGGAAGCAGAGGGGGCCATCGCCAGGGAATGGTTTTCCTGACTGCAGCTGTGAGGTCAGAGGGACTCCAGCCTGCTGGGGAACCCCACACCCCACTAAAACCTTTGGGTCAGGGGGGTTCGTGGCTAGACCTGCAGAAGTGTCTTGGAGAGCCCCAGTGCTGGCACTGAGCTTCCCACCATGGGCAGGGGGCTGGTCCTGCAGCAGCACCAGAAATGGAGCTGGGTCAGCTGTCTCTGGGTCAGCCCTGGGTCAGCTGTCTCCCATTTTTGCCAATTTTGGCTCCAAAATTCCAAACAAATGGGTAAGACCCCAAAAACAAAGAGCGACCACAGAAAACTCCTGCTGGCACTTACCCTCCTATGTGACCCTACACACAGCACCAAAAAAAAATGGGGCTACGGGTTTCCTTTAGTACCTAAACCCACAAATGTTTGACACCTCTTCTGCTCTCCCCCTGTTAAGGATGTCACCTCTGCAATTCCACAAGAACAGAACTGGAGCTCAAACGGAAAGAGTGACCACTGAAAACTTTTGCTGGCCCTAACCCTGACATGGAAGCCTACCCACAGCACCACCAACAACTGGGCTATGGGTTTGCTTTAGTACCAAAAACCTCGAAGATTCGACCCCTCGGCAGGTCTCCCACTGTTGCTCAATACGGCTCCAAAATTCCACACAAATGGTGTCAAAACAACACCAAGGTGGCACCCTCCACAGTCCCAGACTTCTCCTCCAGGTATAAAAGTCACTGTAAAGTTTGCTTTTCCTTTTTCAGCTCTTCCTGCAGCACGGGCCTGTCCTGCACTTGTCACTGTGCAGAGCTGGAGACCAGAGAGGGCACCCACCCACCCAAAAGACAGCAACTCCTGGTTCCAGCCTGGGCTTTGACTGCTCACACCATGCCCAACGCAGCCTTGTGGTGAAATGACAGAAAAGCACAGAGGGGCACAACATTCCACATCCCAAGACAAGGAATTGAAAGGACCAAAAGCTGCTTTCCTCTGCCAGTGGCCACCCGGGGTTCACAAGCAAGGGTATCATTTTCTGTCTCAGAAGTTAATCATTACATTTGTTAATTTAATATTCATAGGGAAAGAATTTGCATCAGTATTTCCTAACTCGGTTCTCTCGCCACTGCTGACTTCTGAAGCTGCCTTCCGGACCTAAATGTTTACAGACATTGTTCTTCACAATCTCAGCGGCTGCAGGTTTCAGCTCTTCAACACTGTCTCCCTTCTCCTGCTTCTCCTGCTTTTCTTCCTGTTCTGGTGTCTCTCATTTAGGAGATCAAGCTTAAAAAGATAAAAAAAGGCAGAAACAAGCATCTTCTTCGCCTTGCACTGACTATTTTCCCCAGCCCCACCATGGCAGTCTCTCTGTTGGCTTCAGTGGCAGTTTCTTCTAATTCCAGAAAAAACTCACCTTCAAGTGACTTGTTTTTAAAGGACACCTCTGTAAATGGGGTAAAATCGAGCTCTTCTTCAGCTTCATTCCGAATGTCATCATTCCCCTCCTTCTCCGAGCTTCTTAAAAAAACAAAGCAAAATACCTCTCAAATCACCCCTCAAGGAAGTGGTCGGTATATGTAAAGTCTTACCTTTTTGAGCCTCCTTCAGAAAGGTCATCTGTGGCTGTTCAAACATTAAATTACATGCTAACAATTAAACCGTACATGCAAACATTTAATATGGACAACTCTAAAGGTAAAAACAGAATGAAACTGGACCAACATATGTGTGGTGACTGTGCTGCGAGAGTGAGACCCGTGTGTCGGTGCAGATGGCACATATGTGTCTCCTGGAATACTCTGTGTGGAACCCACAGGTGCAGGTCTGTGTGTTATATGATTTAGAACACAAATCACTATCCACCTTCTCTACCTGTCCCGCTCAGTTACACCTGATATTTCTAGCCAAAAAATGCTTCAGTTCTGTTATTACAGATACCCAACACAAAATTACCTAGTGACAGGGCTGTAACATTTGTCTCAGAGTAGAAGGGAGTGCTGCTTCTCCTGATTTTCACCAGAAGTACATGGAATGGATGTGGCACACATCATTCCCCAAAACATGTGCATAACCCATCCCAGGCAAAGGCAATAACTGAAGCATCTCCAAGGAGCATTACTAGAGCCATTGTGTAGAAAGTGCAGGGTGTGAGGATGGAGAAGGCTAGGGGAGGGCGAGGGGGGAGGAAAAGCTTTAAGACCTAAAACCAGTAAGGATGTTTTGGTGGAACCCCAAAAGGTGTATCTGTGGAAACAGAAATCTTAGGAGTTGGAGTTGTGGGCAGCTTGTGGATCATCATCCCAAGATATGCCTGCTCAGACACAGCTGAGGCATATGTCAACCAGATCCACGCTTTAATCCATAACTGTGAGATGAGAAGGGCTTGAGAAGTGCGATGGGCATGAGGAGATGCTTTCCAGACTCTCCAAATGGCCACCGAGGTGTTAGTTGGTCACCAAGAGCAATGGAGACATTGGGACCCCAGGAAGGAAGAATCCAAGACTGAGGACACCAAGTCCACAGCAGAGGCACAGGCTGGTGCTGCCCTGCCCAGTACACGCTGGCATAGTGCTGAAGACTCACCCACTCCCTTTACCTGCCCAGGTGGCACCTTCCACCAGCCCCAGGGGCATTTGCTTCTCCTCCAGGCATAAAACTCACTGTAAGCTTTGATTTTGCTTTTCTAGCTCTTCCTGCAGCACAGGCCTGTCCTGCACCCATTCTTCTTCAGAGAAGAACCAGGCACAGAGGAGCACTGGAGGAGTTCTCAGATTTTATTGGGATCAAAAAGTGCAGGGCTGAGCGGCGGCTGGCAGCACAACGTCCTGAGGGAAGCTGCGTGCCCGTGCCCCTGCTCCCATCCCTCACCTGCTTCCCTGTCCACAGTGGAGTATATATGTCACCTCTAAGAACTTTCTCCAGTCTTGTACTTCACTCTTCTGTCATTTTTGCATCTTCTGTCTAACACTATCTGAAGACTGTCCAATAAACGAAGGTGCCAATTGAGTCTTCTTCAGTCCCGGATCAAACCTGGTGCATTTCCTGGCAGTGTTTTTTAATTTGTTTAAGAAATCAGTGGGGGACTCCCTCCAGTTCTCTCTGATTTCATGTAACTTCGACATATTTATAGCTGTAGGCATTGCCTTCTGAATTCCAAAAAACAGCAACTTTTGATAGTGGTTCAGCAGGCACCAGTAGGGTGATATATTTCTGTACCTATTTAGGTGTAAAGAGGGAAAGTAAATCTCTACTGATCCTTGGAGGACACCTGAGGTTAGCTGAACATTGACCTATGTCCTAGCAGTCCTTTGAATTTTTTCCCACTCAGTATTATCAACTAACACATCCATTATACCTCCAGTATCCTTCCAATCAGGATTCTGGGCTTTATTCATAATTTCGTAAGCACTGGATGGTTTTTCAGGTCTGTCTCTATAATTTCCTGAAGGTAAGGAGAAGGTAAGGAGGTAAGCTCTGGATCATCCTTGTGTTTTTCAATACTGTTGATACTGCTCCAAAAAAAAAAAAAAAACATACCACCCATCAAGACACTACACAGTTCTGACCAATAGATATGTCCATAAAGAACAACAGAAGACAAACAAAAAAAACCCCAGTCAAATAAAACAGAACCATCAGGATACAAGATACAAGAATTGCTGCATAATAAGCTGGAAGGTGGCACTTGCACACTATGCTCTAAGAAAAAATTTGTGAAAGAATTTATACAGGAGGCATGCCAGCAGCAAGAAACAGAATCTGCTAATTTTCTTTTCATCTTTATAAACTGGTCATGGGACATCGTTATTAACGGACAGTCGGTATTCTCTGAGCATATCCTAGTCTCTGAGCATGATCACATGGCAGTTCCGGTTATCAGAAAACAAGGGGCAACATAAACAATTCTGATCCCTCTGCTTCTGCAGTAATTAGCAATTATAACAAAAGTTCACAATGCAGTTAAAGCCTCACACATGGTAGAATTTGATTTTTGGCTTTTCTGAACAAGCATGAACAAAATCCACAGCAAATAGTAATCAATTCAGCCTGCTGTCTCTTACAGAGTGGTCCATTTTAAATAGCTTCAATCTTAGCTCGTCATTACTAATTGTTCACTATCTCTGTGCCACACTAGATTCAGCAAAAACCAAGATCATTGCTAATTTGAGGAGAAAGCTTGTTCTTCCCCTACTATAAATAAATCACTCTGCAGACAGCATTTAAACTTGGATTATTATATCTTCCTAAGCAAGCCCAGCTCTGTATGTACAGACATTGCATACGTTTTTTTCCACATCTCTCTTTTTGAAGGGAATATTCTCTTACCAGTTCTTTCGTTATCTGTCTATGGACTTTTATTTTAAAGCTCTCACACATTCTGATTCTACAATTTTTTTGGTAGAAGATAAAATCCAATTATGTAGAGCTTCAACCACAAGTCACAAAAGAGACCTGTGCAATTAAAAAGCACTCTTCTACACAAAGAGCTAAGTGACATCCACAAGTGAACCAAGTGTCCTCTACTGAAGGAGACAACTTGCCACCGGACCTTCTGCAAAGGGAAAGTGCTGAGGCTTTATTGGGAATACGCTCGAACTGCTCTGCTCCCTCCCAGCAGTTGATGGAGTCCACCACTATCCACCATGATCACATAGACCAGCAGGTCAAGGAAATCCAGGTCTCCTCCACAGGTTTCTTACCCACAGATTTCTCTTCTCAGGTAGGGAGAGGTGGAAGGAGCAGGGCGCCTGGAAACAGGTGTTTGTCAGGGCCGTAATCTCTCAAAGGGCATCTACCACAGAGAAACACACCTAAATGACGAGGTGCTGAGGCAGCTCTCCATGTTCCGGACATAATGCTCACCCCCATTTCTGCTGAGTTTTGTGTGTGAACATATGCATCTGTGCCTCTGTGTGTCACAGATGACAAAAAATGCTCAGGGGGTTTCTAAACCAATTTTTAAATTCAAATTTGTTTTAAGGTTATTTGCAACTTAAACTCCGATGGATTAAGAAACCAGTGAAAACAGCCTAGTTTAAAGCATCG
Organism: Florisuga fusca; assembly: GCA_038090715.1. NCBI lineage: Eukaryota > Metazoa > Chordata > Aves > Apodiformes > Trochilidae > Florisuga > Florisuga fusca. Next base: position 883,674 of record JAAWXA010000047.1, on the reverse strand, counting down.
AAGGATCAGCTGTACCTGAGGGATGGTAGGCAAGAGAGGACAACTGCAGGAGGTCGCTCTGAATCCAATTTGCTCTTCCTAGCAAACCTATTTTACCTGACATCCTCTGGGCACTGCATACCTGATATTCAGTGGCTCGCTCAACCTAAGCAATTAGCAGCCACTTAACATTAAGCTGCCTAACTGCCCCTGGACAGGGGCAGATCATTTTGTACGACCATTAACACCATTTCTAGGAAGTTCTGTGTGACCCCGAGGTGCTGCTTCCCACCAGGTGGTCCCTGCTACGGGTGACAAAACAGCAGCTCACCACCTGCTTCCCCACCCTCTCCAGGACCATCTTTGTTGAACTGGGATTCTGGGCTGCTGTGTAGCAGGGGCATTTTGCTAAAACCAGAAATTGCTGATGAGTCATTTCTTCCTTCAACCCTTCGAGCAGAACTGGAGAAAAAAGGCAAATAAATAACATTGGGTAAAGGATTATCTTAGCAACAAAACACGGCTGAGAGAGTAGGCAGCCACATATGCCAGTCCTTCTTTCCTAAAGAAAAAGAAAAGAACAAAAGAAAACTGAGCTCATGTTTTTAAAAAACATGGGGGAAAGCCATCTTCCTCCTCTCTCTCAGATGGTTTTTAAGTAATTTATATATTTAAATCCATCTGTTGGGTTTGAGTTAAATTTGGAGAATATTGGGTTTGAGTTAAATTTGGAAGTGTGCAGTGATTAATTTTGTAATGATTTAGTGTGTTTGTGTAGATGTAGCAATTGTTACCGTATAACCTCTTAGTTAGTTGGTAGCTAGATAGGTATCCATGGTAAGGATAAGAATAATGTGTGTTGAGTTTGATCAAGCAGAAAAAGAGGGAAGCTGGCAATAAAAACCATGCTGGAAGGTGTCCAAGATGAGCTGGGCATTACCCAAGAATGAGAGGTGAAAAGGACACAGTGAGGAAGACGTCTTACTTCATCTGAGGAAGAGTGTTTACTTCATCCTGACAACCACCAAAGAGAAACCGCACAAGCGCAGAAGAATGGATGTCTTAAATCTTCGATGAAGCAATTAGCCTCTGAATATGCATTAAGTAGTGCCGTAACCTGATGAATATGTATTATTTTAGGGAATAAATTCCGGTCGCAATGTAACAGTCTTTGGAATCAGATTGGGTGCGTACCCCTGGTTCCCGGGGCCTTGAAATAAAGCACCACATACAACCCTCCCGAGTGGTTATGTGTTTGTCTCCATGCTAACAGTTTTGGCGACCCAGATGAAACCTTGCGGGCGTTGCTGAGACGGCTTGTGCTTCGATCCCGCTCCAGCCGGCACCGAGTGATTCTCGGGGAGCCATCGACTGCAACCGACCTCCGCTGCCCTCGACGGACCAAAGGCATTGGTAAGACACAGTGCTTTATTTTTCTTTACTGGGTAATGGTACCATTTTCTGTGGTCTGGTAAAAGCCTGCCTTTTAGACGTGGCGAAAGCTGCGCTTGGGTGGGCTACAGAGCTCCAAGGGTAAGCGTCCGTAAGACAGGAGCGAAAACCTTGCAGGTTCGGCATCAGTGGTCTGGCAATCTAAGGAATAGTGTTATTTGCATTTTGTTGTAGTGGTCTGGTCTGGTATAAGGAGTAGTGATATTTGCATTTTGTTGTTCAAGAGTTTGTGTTGCCTTAATTGTATTATTGTTATAATGCCAACAATACCTAAATCAACTCTGATGGGATGTATTTTAGATCATTGGAAAGATGGTCAATTTGGGCAATCGATGCAAAAGGGTAAATTAATTGACTATTGTAATGTTTGGTGGCCTCAGTATAAGTTAGAGGACCAGGTCCATTGGCCAGAGAATGGGTCACTTGATTATAATACCATTGTACAACTAATGTTATATTGCCGATGTGAAGGTAAATGGGATGAAGTACCATATGTAGATCTGTTCTTTTATTTAAGAAATAAGGATGAATGGAAAAAGGCGTGTGAATTAATGATTGTTAGTATGAGCTCAGACAAATAATGTGAAGGGTATGTAACAGAAAAGAATTGTATGCAGTGTGTGGCTATGGAAAATTCGGCTCAGCATTCAGGGAGAGATGACTTTGAATTATTAGTATCCCCGGTGACTCCGTCTGCCCCTCCGACCCTAAGAAAAATGGAAAATGAAAATAGGAAAGATAAAGGTGAGGAAGATTACGAGGAAAAACAAGAGTATTCTAATACTCCGGTCTCTCATAGAATGCGTCAGTGAGATATTAAGGGAGGGGAGATAAGGCATCAGATGCCTGGTGCACTACTAGCACCTCTTAGACAAGGGGTTTGGGCAGAAGGACCAGTATATGTCAAAATACCTTTTCCACCAGGGGATTTAATGCTTTGGAGACAATCGGTTGGGGTGTATAGGGAAAATCCGAGCAAGGTAGCTCGAGTGATAAAGATGTTCCTGAAAACTCAGAATCCGGATTGGGATGATATTCAAGTATTACTAGATACTTTAATGGATTCTACAGAAAAGGAAATGGTATTGAGAACTGCGCATGATAGGGTAAGAGAGGATATCAGGCAGGGAGTGGTAACTGGAACTGTAGATCAAAATTTTCCTACAGAAGAACCTATGTGGGATTACAATACTATGGGTGGAATGCGAAGCTTAAGGAGGTATCAGGACTGGGTAGTTATTGGGGTACAGAACGCTATGCCAAAGACAATAAACTGGTCAAAGTTATATGAGATTAGACAGGAAAAGACAGAATCACCATCTGCATTTTTAGAACGATTAAAGAAGGCAGCCTGGAAATATACAGATCTTGATGTGGAAACAGAACAAGCTAGGGTACAGTTGGCTTTAATTTTTCTGGGACAATCACAAGATGATATAAGAAAGAAACTACAAAAATTGGAGGGAGCAGAATTACGGAATTTGGATAGATTGTTAGAAACGGCCTGGAAAGTTAATAACAACCATGAGAAGGAAAGTGTACAAAAACAACAACGGAATTTGCTAGTGGTAATATGTAGAAGCGGACGAGGAGAAGTCTCGCACAATCAATATGATTGATAAGCAAGCTTCTAACTTTATTGCGCAGTTACAATTCTTATATAGTGGTCGTGTGAATACACCCCCCAGCCACCTCGCACCAACATAACTTATTACTGGACACCCGGTGTGTTTACCTATAGAGAACGAATCCCAGCTGTGTAAGGTCAGCAGTAAGGGCCGATGTAATTGGCCTTAGATAAGGGATTTTATACACAGACATGGAATTGTGCACACCCCGATTCCAGGGCATTCTACGACATTCCACAACAGTAATACAGAACAGTGGCCAAAGCATGATTTGGAACCAGATTAGAGGAAGAGCAGGGGTACGAAGCCGAGGAAGGGGGAATGGGCAAATGATTAATAATGTAGGGATGAGATTTGGAAGGTTAGAAAGAAATCAATATGTGCATACTGCAAACAAGAGGGACATCATTGGAAAAATGAGTGCCCCCAGAAGGCACAAATGATGCAGTCTAAAATACCTGCTGGAAATTTAGATATGGCAAGAATTATGGTTTTGGGAGATCACGGGAATCAAAGTTGACTAGGATCAGAAGAACCTATAGTAAAGGTGAAACTAGGGGAAGAAGAAGTGCAATTTTTAGTAGACACAGGGGCAAACTTATTCAGTTGTAAATAACTTGTATGGTAGAATAGGGGATAAAACGGTGACAGTGGTGAGGGCCACAGGAGGAGGCAAAGCAGGCCATTCATGCTTCCACTAGAATTGAGATTTGTTGGAAAGGAGTTAACACATGAATTTCTGTATGTACCAGACTGTCCAGTTTCTTTGCTCGGATGAGATTTGTTAGCTAAATTGGATGCAAGGATCACGTTTGAAAATGGGGAATTAATAATGCATATTCCCGAGTCAAAAGTGGGACAGATGTTAGTATTAAAAGAAGAACCAAAAGCATCAATACCTAGGGAAGTAGAGGAAGCAGTAATTCCTCTCGTATGGGAAACTGATATTCCAGGAAAATCTAAGTCAGCTTTGCCTGTGGTTGTAGAGTTAAAAGAAGGGGTGAGACCGATACGGGTGAAACAATATCCATTAAAATTAGAAGCTCGCTATGGGACAGTGAAAATAATAGAAAAATTTCTCAAATATGGGATATTAGAGGAATGTAATTCAGAGTATAACACGCTAGTATTTCCAGTAAAAAAGCCAAATGGAGAACATAGGGTAGTACAGGACTTAAGGGCTGTAAATAGCATTATTAAAGATGTACATCCTGTAGTAGCGAACCCATATACATTGTTAACATCTGTAAAAGAAGAGTATAAGTGGTGTTAGATTTAAAAGATGCTTTCTTCTGCATACTCCTCGATAAAGACAGTAGAAAATATTTTGCTTTGGAGTGGGAAAATCCGTTCAATGGAAGAAAAACTCAGTTGACATGGACAAGGCTTCCACAGGGATTCAAGAATAGTCCAACACTTTTTGGAAAACAATTAGTGAAAGAAATAGAATCCTGGACAATGGAAGGAAAAATATCAATTGAAAAGACACAATATCTTCTGTTGCAATATGTGGATGATTTTAATAGCAACTGAACAAAACTCATCATGTTTGTAAGTAGCAATTGAAATCTTAAACAAGTTGGGATTAAGTGGATACAAAGTTTCTAAAGAAAAAGCACAGATTGCCTGTACTACTGTACCTTATTTAGGATTTGAACTCACACAAGGACAAAGGAAACTCGGAATAGATCAAATAAGAGCAATTTGTGCAATTCCAGAACCTCAAAACTTGCATGAATTAAGAACATTTTTAGGAATGACAGGCTGGTGTCGGTTATGGGTACAAGATAGCAAAACCACTCTATGAGGCACAGAAATCACCTACCCTAATATGGGAAGGACTCCAGAAGAGAGCCTTTACGGAATTAAAAGAAGCATTAACCAAGGCACCAGCATTAGGTCTACCAGATTTAACGAAATATTTTCAGTTGTATGTACAAGAGAGTCAACGATTGGCCTTGGGAGTTCTGACACAAAAATTAGGAACCTGGAAGAGACAAGTGGGATACTTCTCAAAACAACTTGAACCAGTAAGTACAGGTTGGCTGGCATGTTTACGTGTGGTGGCAGCAACTATGATGATAATCCAAGAGGCTAGAAAACTAACTCTGGGAAGACTAATGGAGGTTTATGTACCCCATATGGTAAAAACGGTTTTAGAGCAAAAGGGGGGGCATTGGCTCTCCCGTAGTAGAATGATGAAATATCAAGCTGTAATAACTGAACAAGATGATGTAAGCTTGAATACTACTAGCCTGTTGAATCCATCAGTATTTTTAGCGGCTGAGGAGGAGAATGGCCCACTGGAACATGACTGTGTGGAAATAATTAAACAAACATATGCAACAAGAGCAGACCTCAAGGATGTTCCCATGGAAAAACCTGATCTGGAACTTTTTACAGATGGAAGTAGTTTCATGAAGAATGGAACGTGATACGCAAGATATGCGGTAACTACTCAAAATTCAGTAATAGAGGCAAAAGCCCTTTCCCCTGGAGCTTCAGCACAACTAGCTGAAATGAAATAGCTCTCGCCAGAGCTTTGGAACTGAGTAAAAGCAAACGAGTAAACATATGGACTGACTCAAAATATACCTTTGGAGTAGTGCATCTTCACGAAGCATTGTGGAAAGAATGAGGATTACTGTCTTCACAGGGGACAGGTATAAAATATCAAAATGAAATAATGAACTTGATAACTGCTGCACAATCACCCGAACAGGTGGTAATATGCACTGTAAAGCACACCAGGGAGGAGATTCCAAAGTAGCCGAAGGAAATACCCTGGCAGACCGGACTGCTCAATTAGTCGCTAAACAGGTAACGACCACCGTGGTACTAATACCAATGAAGGTGAGTCCTGTCCATGATTACCTTGCACAGAAACCAAAATATTCAGAAGAAGATAAGAAGCTGGCCGACCTGTTAAGGGCTAAACCAAATCAAACAGGATGGTATGTGACTGCAAATGGACAAATAGTAGTGCCTCCCACCATAAGGAGGGCAATAATTTGGACTGAGCATCAAAAATGCCACTGGGGAGCAGAAGCATTAATGGCATATTTGAAACGAAAAATTATATCTGTACAGATGTTAACAATGGCTAAGTCAGTAAATTGAAGGTGTGAGATTTGTTTAAAAAATAACCCAGTAGTAAAAAAACGGGTTGAGATGGGGCATATTAGATTACGTATGGAACCTGGTGATTGTTGGCAGATTGACTTTGTAGAACTACCAAAAACTCAGGGTTATAGATACCTCTTAGTAGAAGTGGACACCTTTTCAGGATGGCCAGAAGCCTTTTCCTGTCGCACTAACCAAGCTAAGGAAAGGGCGAAGTGGTTATTAAAGGAGGTTATTCCCAGGTTTGAGGTTCCTCTAGGAACCTCCTCAGACAAAGGACCACATTTTATTTCGACAATAGTCCAAGAAATTAGCAGGACACTAGGAATTTCTTGGAACTTACATACACCATAGAGACCACAATCCAGTGGACAAGTAGAAAAGATGAACCAAACAATCAAAAGACAGATCAGCAAAATGTGTCAGGAAGTGAAAATAAAATGGCCACAGGCACTACCAATAGCACTTTTAAGAATTAGGATCAAACCCAGGAGCAGGGTAGGATTAATTCCGTACAAGATTCTCTTTGGGAAACCATATGAAGCACCCCAGCCGGGTATGGATATGCATATTAAAGGACATCAGGACATATATAACTATGTATTCTCTCTTAGTAGAACACTGGCGTGGCAGTGTGATGCGCTGATCTGGAATCAACCGTTAGCACTGGAGAATCCAGTACATGACATTGAGCCTGGAGATCAAGTGTATATCTGGGACTGAGCTGAGGAGCCTCTGAAAGAACGGTGGAATGGACCACATATGGTAATATTGACAACAGTCACGGCTGTAAAGGTGAAAAGGATAGATTCGTGGATACATTACACCAGGGTGAAGAAAGCTCTGAAAGAATGGGAAGTAAAGCTGTTAGCACCCACTAAGCTGCAATTTAAAGGAAAGTGAGAATGTCTTACATCACTTACTGAATTTTAGTTATAGTTTAGTTTCTGCACTTCCATCCAGTGGAAACATATGTAGAAATATCTGAGAAGAAGGGCTAGCAGTATATAATGTTGGGGAAAATGCCACTCTATCTTGCAAAATCGCAAGTAGAACTCCAATCAATGAGACATTACTGATTCTACGGGAACCATGGTCTCCAGACAAAGGAAAATTTGAAACAATGTATGTAAATGAGAAAGGGAAATTAAATAATGTAGAAAATGGGTCTTTGGCAATATGGGAATCAAAAGTAAAAAATGGGAATCAACACGCGGTTTCATGATAAGGGAGAAACTTTTCCGCACATCAAGAATTTAACTAAAGCAGACCAAGGAAAATACAGATGTTTGGTGAAGGAGCAGGACAGTGCTGATTATGGAAACAGGAAAATAATAGTAAATGTAAAACCAAACAAAGGAATACAACTGGGACGTGAACTATACGTTGTGACTGAAGGACAGGATCTGATTGTGTATTGTAACCTGGAGAACCCACAACCTAAGGAATATTGGTGTCGAAGATGGCGGGGGACAAATGACACATACACGTGTTTGAGGATATGTCTCCAACTTTATTTTCCAGACGTGATCTTTTATATGCTCCATAATTAGCTGATGCATATTCCAGAGCCTGAGCTCATCATTGGTTAGCTGTTACTTCATCTTGAAAACAATGGTGGACATCCTCTTATCTTTTACCTTGCTAAATTCTTGTCTATGCTTATGATCTGTTAACTCCCATCCATGCTCACGATCCGCTAAACTCTCATCTATGCTTGCGATCCGCTAAACTCTCATCTATGCTCATGATCTACTATACTCTTATCAATGCTTAGACTCTTTGTCTGCAAAGATCATGGTATTACAGGGTTCTGTTAGATGTACTGAGTTCTTACCAGTCTCTGCTCATCTGTCGCATGGCCACGTTCTGTGAGCCATGCCTCCATACTAAACCTCTCCACATATTGGTGGTCCAAAGAAGGAAATAGGACATTAGGTCATGAAAGGCACACAGTCGAATTAAGACTGGGAGGAAAGATGATGCAAACCACAGAACAGGATATGGGTCTGTATAGATGTAATTATTGGAATCACAACAATGCAGGATATAGTGAGATTCAGCTGTCAAAAAGATGGCTTAAATGAACATTAGAGGATACAACCCAAACATTCCTGGAAGTATAAAAGCCTTTGTCAGACCCAGAAGAAAACTTAATGGTTGGATCGATTAAAGATCTTGCCAAAATGCAAAATGCAAGTGAAATAACTGCTTGTCTGCCAATACCAAGAACGGCTGGAGAACCCATAGCCTGGGGAATAATAACTGCCCCTTTACCAGAGATAGAGAATAAAGAGAATGACACTGTCTGTTGGCAGAAAATTAGGGAGGTCCAGAAAAAGAACAAAAGATAGTACGGCGAACATGGTCAGGCCCAATGCAGTGTGCTGAATGTGAAAAGAAACTCAATTATGAATTTGTTAAAATAGGATGATTTAAAAATGTAGGAAGGTGTTCATATAATGAAGTACAAACAATATTAGTCCCGGAGAAGGAAGTAACATGGGAATGTGAGGAGAACAGTGGTGGAAAAATAAAAGAGAAATAGGATTCGGCATGGTCTCTGAGTGTATTGCAGAAGCTTCAGTATGGGGAAGATACTCTTGGTGTATAAGATGGAGAGGAAGAACCTGATATTATATTTCCAACTAACATGTCCTGTGGTGGAACTGTACTCAGATTTTGGACTGCGAAACAGATATGGAAAGGACTGTTTTGGCATCTGTGAGAGTAGCATTAAAAATGGGTTGTATATGTCGAAAATTGAGAAATGAAACTGGATTTAACTATGGAAATTCTAAAATGACTACTAACCGAAGCATGGGGCATTTTGTATGGGCTGTAAGTGATGGGACCTGGACAACTCATTTAGCAATAGATGGACCAGTTAGGGAAACAACTTTGGGACTACCAACCCTTTGTCACATTTGGAAACGGTCAGTTTTTAAGGGACAATTAGAAGAAAATATTAGAGTAAAACGAAATTTGTCTGAGGAAAATGATAACAAAGACACCTGGCAAGAGCCCTCAAGAAGAGTAAAAGTGGGGTGGTCAGTAGAATCTATTTGCACAAGTAGCGACATATCGCCATTGAGAAATAATTTATAAGTTGATCGGACAGACTGAAAGTTGGCATAAGTAACTAAAAAACGAGTTTAGAGATTTAAATTTACAGTTGCAAGCAACAACCAGAATGACTTCGCAGAACAGAATGGCATTGGATATGATGTTGTTAAAGGCACACGGAGTGTGTGGATATTTGAGAGGCTGAGTTGATCACTGTTGTATTGATATCCTGAATGTAATTGCAGATGTGGAGTATTATATTTCTCAGTTGAAAAGAACTAAGAAAGAAGCATATAAAGAAAGGGAAGAAATTAGTCATAATTAGGTAGGTGCTTTACTTAATAGCTTAGGATTGAATTTGACAGGATGTATACAATCATTAGTTCAGACAGTGTTTGTATTGTTGTTGATCTTTCTTATTGTTTATTTAGTATGTATTTCTGTTAGACCAGAAATTGCCCGTAGTAGTGACTGGACTCATAAGACTATAGGAGCAGTCACCAGATAACACTGCCGTCCACAAATGATTTCCCCACCTCCGTATCAAGAAATGCCTATGTACATTGAAATAACTTAGTTGATTATAAGTATTTTCAAAAGTATTAAATAAGTATTTAAATAAGTATTTAAATCCATCTGTTTGCTTTGAGTTAAATTTGGAGAATATTGGATTTGAGTTAAATTTGGAAGTGTGCAGTGATTAATTTTGTAATGATTTAGTGTATTTGTGTAGATGTAGCAATTGTTACCGTATAACCTGTTAGTTAGTTGGTAGCTTAGATAGGTATCCATGGTAAGGATAAGAATAATGTGTGTTGAGTTTGATCAAGCAGAAAAAGAGGGAAGCTGGCAATAAAAACCATGCTGGAAGGTGTCCAAGATGAGCTGGACATTACCCAAGAATGAGAGGTGAAAAGGACACAGTGAGGAAGACGTCTTACTTCATCTGAGGAAGAGTGTTTACTTCATCCTGACAACCACCAAAGAGAAACCGCACAAGCGCAGAAGAATGGATGTCTTAAATCTTCGATGAAGCAATTAGCCTCTGAATATGCATTAAGTAGTGTGGTAACCTGATGAATATGTATTATCTTAGGGAAAAAATTCCGGTCGCAATGTAACAGTCTTTGGAATCAGATTGGGTGCGTACCCCTGGTTCCCGGGGCCTTGAAATAAAGCACCACATATAACCCTCCCGAATGGTTATGTGTTTGTCTCCATGCTAACACAGCCAGTTGATACCAGTAACAAAACAGCAGCTCACCACCTGCTTCCCCACCCTCTCCAGGACCATCTTTGTTGAACTGGGATTCTGGGCTGCTGTGTAGCAGGGGCATTTTGCTAAAACCAGAAATTGCTGATGATCCATTTCTTCCTTCAACCCTTCGAACAGAACTGGAGAAAAAAGGCAAATAAATAATACTGGTGTCCTGGTTTGAGCCAGGATAAAGGTGATTTTCTGGTTTGTACTTCTGTTTTCAGCTAAGTTTCTTGTAAGTAGCTGCACTTGCTGAAATTAACAGAAGTTTCTCAGACAGTGTCTGCTTCTAGGACTGATAACACTGGATGTTTATAGTTACTGCTAGAAGTTGGTATGCAGACCCAAGCACACTGTTGCTTCTGAGGAAAACATTTTACCCTGCAGAAGGAGTAAAGAGGTCCCACCTGAACCCCTCCTTTGGGGAGGCCCGAGACAAGATAGATGCTAGAACTGACCAAACAGAGTATTCCATCCCATACACGTCATAGTATAAATTTGAGGGATCACGAGGGTCAGACCCCTTTTTTCCCCTTTTCCTCTTCTTCCCTCCTTCCTGCCTTCCTTCACCGGTTTCCCTGTGTGCTTCGGCATCCTGGGAGGGTTCCGTCCGTTCGTCTGCCTGTGATCCTGATTCGTGCCAGCCTGAATCTGTGTGTTCCTGCCTCCAGCTCCTGACCCCAGGGTCCAGCCTGGACTTTCCCAGGGCTGCCCTGCAGCCTCCGTGGTGACGTGAGAGTTATTGGGGGAAAGGGGGGAGGAACGTGGGATCAATCTTTTCATGTATACTTGTATATTTGTATATATTTAGTAATCTTTCTTATTCATCACTACTGTTTCATTAAAGTTTTGTAGTTTAGTTTCCTACCCGTGAGTTTCTTTTCTTTATTGTCTCTCCTTTCCTTATCAGGGAGGAGAGGGGGATTAATATAAAAATCTGTTATTCGGTTTAATTGCCGGGCCAGTGTTAAACCGTAAAGGATTATCTTAGCAACAAAACATGGCCGAGAGAGTAGGCAGCCACATACACCAGTCCTTCTTTCCTAAAGAAAAAGAAAAGAACAAACGAAAACTGAGCTCATGTTTTAAAAAAAACACTGGGGAAAGGCATCTTCCTTCTCTCTCTCAGATTATTTTTCAAGCAATTTATATGCAACAAGTTTTGTTTGCATTGATTCACCACTACCAAAACCATCTTAGGAAGAGAGGTCTCAGGCATTGCAAACATCAGGTAATGAAGGAGGTAATGCTTTCCTTGCATCGACACATCAGTACTGTGTCTGTATCAGAATCAATCAATCGCGCTGATATATGCCGGTACAATAGCATTCCTTCAAAAAAACTCAGGAGAAACGTTTATCTAGAAACACTATATTATTGGCAATAACAGAAATTAAAAAATTTTTATTAACAATTTATTTTTTAAATAATTAAACAACAAGAACAGGTATTTATAAAACCATCTGTAAAACTCCAGTAGGAGGATTATATTACACTAATATATCACTTAAAAGTAATGAGCCTTCATAAAATACGTTTGAATCACAAATAATTCTTACAAACAACAAGGAGCTCTGAGTCTCAGCTGAACAAGCGCTACTGTTTTATCTCAGATATTACTTCCAACTGTAATACAGAGACTTTACCTTTTTTTACTTCAAATATCGAAAGAATTCTTACCTCTCCAGCTCGTACGCAGATGTGTATACACGATTTTAAATTTTCAAACAATATGCAAGAGAAGAAATAAAAAAATAGCAGTCGTATCTCAGTTACTGTTGTTTCGTGACAATTATCTTTTCTAAATATGTTAATCTGTCTTTTCCACGCCTTTTTTGGCAAGAAATCTATACTGGCTTATAAAGTNAGAGACAGATTCCATATTTCTGAAGCTGGCTTTCAACCCCCCCCAAAAAAGATATTATCCAGAAATTTCTCCGTGATTTACTTAATTTCCTCCAAGTTGCTAGTAAGAGAATAATCCCAATCCTCGAAATACAACTAGCTTTGTATATTGCTGACTCTTAGATGCATTTCGAGGAGTACTTTAAGATATTCTTACAGGAAGAAATACAGTAGAAATAAAATGACTTTTAAGAAAAAGTAATGCTTAAATCTGACACGTAGTAATGCAAAATTTTAATTGCTTTTGAGCTCTCTGGCGTTATTCTTCCCGGTAGACCAGGTTTGTGCTCAGAAATATACATGCTATATGAACGGAGGTTTATTGACAAGCTTTCAAGAGATCTCTATATTCGTTTCAAAAACTGAAGATTTAAGAACCATCAGCGGGAATCACAAATGGAAATGCTCACACAATTCTTGCTCAAAAGGACTGGAAGCCCTAGAAACCTCAGAAAATGAAAAATTTCATAAACTTTTAATGATCTCTTGAATAAAAGTGTGAATACTTTTGGTAATCCCAAAGAAATTGAATTTTGGTTACCTGAGCCCTTGGGTTTCAGGTGTTCCAAAGTTGCAGAACAAAAGCTGTCGGGTGTGCTGACAACAAAAAACAATCTGCTATTGCAAACAGAATTGTCTCTTTTCCTATGTTACCCATTTTTATGTCTTTGAAAACTGCCCTCTTGGGAAACATTCATGGCTTTGTCTGTAGTCAAAGTAGAAATTTCCTAGACTTTTTTCTAACTTTATAAGCCAGTATAGATTTCTTGCCAAAAAAGGCGTGGAAAAGACAGATTAACATATTTAGAAAAGATAATTGTCACGAAACAACAGTAACTGAGATACGACTGCTATTTTTTTATTTCTTCTCTTGCATATTGTTTGAAAATTTAAAATCATGTATGAAAGCCAAAATAAATTAACTTGGTGAGCAGCCTCGTGCTGCATCGGACTGGCTGCTGATGAAGGAGGTAATGCTTTCCTTGCATCGACACATCAATACTGTGTCTGTATCAGAATCAATCAATCGCGCTGATATATGCCGGTACAATAGCATTCCTTCAAAAAACTCAGGAGAAACGTTTATCTAGAAACACTGTATTATTGGCAATAACAGAAATTAAAAAAATTTTATTAACAATTTATTTTTTAAATAATTAAACAACAAGAACAGGTATTTATAAAACCATCTGTAAAACTCCAGTAGGAGGATTATATTACACTAATATATCACTTAAAAGTAATGAGCCTTCATAAAATACGTTTGAATCACAAATAATTCTTACAAACAACAAGGAGCTCTGAGTCTCAGCTGAACAAGCGCTACTGTTTTATCTCAGATATTACTTCCAACTGTAATACAGAGACTTTACCTTTTTTTACTTCAAATATCGAAAGAATTCTTACCTCTCCAGCTCGTACGCTTTCAGACATACGTTTACTGCAAGATACATACATGGGATATTCATAGGAGGAGGGAATATCGTCTTAGTATTACTTTTGATTGCGTACACTCAGAGGAAAGCATACGGAAAAAAACAAATCATCTGTACTTCATCTAACTTTCCATCAGTAGAAGCATTTTAAACAACTTTGGACATCAAACTCATTTTAATCTTTATACGTTCCTTCAATCTCCAGTAAGAAAACGAGTCTTATTGCCAAACTACTATATTTTAATTAAATGCAGCTTGTCAAAACACCAATGCTCAATTTTGAAAGCTCTGGTGGCTTTGGCAGGAAGTCCTTTTGTTTTTTCTTATATGAAGCACCGATTGAAAATTATGTGCATCACCTGTAGTAACTGCATCACTCCTCAAGAAAAATTACTTCTTTCAATATTCGTTATAGCAGAGTTTTGTTTGCATTGATTCACCATTAGCAAAACAAGCTTAGGAAGAGAGGTCTCAAGCACTGCAAACATCAGCCTGTACTATTTTAGAAGTAGTAAAACAGTGGCCCGACCAACATTTTTTTTCCAACTCATTCTACAATACCTTAGGAAATAAAACTCAAGTATTTCTCTGCGTTTTTCATTGTTCAAACGAACCATTTCTACAAGTATACTTGGTTTACTTTTCAAACACACTTTGAAACAAGTGTACATAATAAAATTCCCAGAGGACTGCAATTTCTACACAGGCAAAGTTGCAGCTTTCATGTACTTGCAAAACTTCAAAAGGCAGGGTGGTGTGGAGAGTGTGAAGAACACCGTTTCTGTTTCGTACTATGAAAAAACCCCAAACGTCTAAATATGAAAGTCAGAAACCGCAGCAGTAACTACAGCCATTCTCTTTCACATGCTTCTGAATGAAAAAACAAACCACCAAAAAACGGACTTCCCCCCAAACCCATCCTCTTCTTCTTGACTTATACTCAGTTTATATCTGTTTTTGATTTTATTCTGTTTCCATAGTCTATTCTGGACACTTAAACTGTTTTCCAACGTGTAGTTCAAATAAAAGCTGCTATTTAGTTTGACATCTAGAAGCAGAGATCATTCCATACTTTCTATTAAAATAAATAAATAAATAAATAAATATCACCTATTTTTTCCACTGCTACACATTGGAAAAGTCTCCTACTCTCTACTTCAGAAAACCTTACTACTTTTTTATGCTCCCGCAGTTTATTTTAGTGAAACCAGAAACAGGTTCCTCAACCGTCAGTGCCTCTGATATGTGGCAAAATTATTTCCCACAGAAAGTGCATCACTCTGCAGTACAGCCACTGCCCTTAAAAGACAGCTTTTCTATAAAGATTAAAGTTACCTTTGCGAAACTGCTCTTATCAATCAAAATGCTCTTACAGCGAAGAACACAGTAGAGGGGAGGGGAATGAACTGACATTATTAGTTATTTGGAATACAACAAAAAAATAACCATTATACGCATTGAGAAAGAGAATTAAAGCCTTTTAACAGCTTTAATTAATTTTTTTTAAAAAATTACCTTGAAGTGGTATAATCTGCTCTCCATGGCTGACAAAATAAACTTCTCTTCTACCTCTCAGACATGACATAAAGAACAGCACTATCTCAAATATGTTCATTTTAGAACGATACTATCTAATATTTCTTTCAATATACAGCATATATAAAACCACAATGCAGCCATTAGCAGCGAAGAAAGGGAAAATGTAAAATTGTGTAGGAAACAAGATAAACTTTCTTTCAGAGAGCAAAAAACAAAAAAACATTACAGGGCTCCGATGCTGTCTGTAATGGTACTGCTGACAAAATTCCCACCTGTATATTGGACTAGCATAAAGGCATGTATTTCAAGGCCTTTCCACTGTAAAAGTAACAACTCCGCCAAGTCTTTAAAAAGTTCCGCTTCTAGACCACTTTGTTCATCGCTCAGAGGCAATCTTGCTGGCGAAGAGCGGTCCACAGTTTCCATTATGTTGTTTCCCCCTGCTTCCAAGAAGCATCTAAGAAGAAAGTCTCACCTTTGTTCACACAATCTGAATTTCAATGTTCTATTGAAAAAAAAAACACAAACACCAAAACAGAGCTTGTACGAGCTACACACTTTCGCATGCTTTCTTTACTGTTTCAATAACAAACAACCAAAAAACGGACTTCCCTCTCCAAGCCCATCCTGCTCTTCTTGACTTATACTCAGTTTATATCTGTTTTTGATTTTATTCTGTTTCCATAGTCTATTCTGGACACTTAAACTGTTTTCCAACGTGTAGTTCAAATAAAAGCTGCTATTTAGTTTGACATCTAGAAGCAGAGATAATTCCATACTTTCTATTAAAATAAATAAATATCACCTATTTTTGCCACTGCTACACATTGGAAAAGTCTCCTACTCTCTACTTCAGAAAACTTTACTACATTTCTGCTCCTGCAGTTTATTTTTGTGAAACCAGAAACAGGTTCCTCAACCGTCAGTGCCTCTGATATGTGGCAAAATTATTTCCCACAGAAAGTGCATCACTGTGCAGTACAGCCACTGCCCTTAAAAGACAGCTTTTCTATAAAGATTAAAGTTACCTTTGCGAAACTGCTGTTATCAATCAAAATGCTCTTACAGTGAAGAACACAGTAGAGGGGAGGGGAATGAACTGACATTATTAGTTATTTGGAATACAACAAAAAAATAACCCTTATACGCATTGAGAAAGAGAATTAAAGCCTTTTAACGGCTATTAATTTTAAAAAATTACCTTGAAGTGGTATAATCTGCTCTCCATGGCTGACAAAATAAACTTCTCTTCTACCTCTCAGACATGAGCACTATTTCAAATATGTTCATTTTAGAACGATACTATCTAATATTTCTTTCAATATACAGCATATATAAAACCACAATGCAGCCATTAGCAGCGAAGACAGGGAAAATGTAAAATTGTGTAGGAAACAAGATAAACTTTACTTTCTATCAGAGAGCAAAAAACAAAAAAGCATTACAGGGCTCCGATGCTGTCTGTAATGGTACTGCTGACAAAATTGGACTAGCATAAAGGCATGTATTTCAAGGCCTTTCCACTGTAAAAGTAACAACTCCGCCAAGTCTTTAAAAAGTTCCGCTTCTAGACCACTTTGTTCATCGCTCAGGGGCAATCTTGCTGGCGAAGAGCGGTCCACAGTTTCCATTATGTTGTTTCCCCCTGCTTCCAAGAAGCATCTAAGAAGAAAGTCTCACCTTTGTTCACACAATCTGAATTTCAATGTTCTATTGAAAAAAAAACACAAACACCAAAACAGAGCTTGTACGAGCTACACACTTTCGCTTGCTTTTTTTACTGTTTCAATAACAAACAACCAAAAACCGGACTTCCCCCCAAGCCCATCCTGCTCTTCTTGACTTATACTCAATTTATATCTGTTTTTTTCCAAGTAATTTATATGTTTAAATCCAGCCGTTTGATAGCAGTAACCTACATTTAGAAGTCCACCGTCTCTAATTGTGAGGCAGCTTTGGGAAAAAAACGCAGTCAAGCTATTTCCAGGCTACAGACTTTAGAAACCCCCCCCCACACACACCACTTGAAAGAAAATCGTGTTTCAGAAACTGAGCAGTAGCTGCCTTCTTGACGTTTTCTTCCTTAGATTGTTGCTGTTACAGAAGGGTGGATCTTAACTTCAGTATTAGCTAGTACAGAATCACCACACGCTAATGGTTGCAGAGATCTGAAAGATGCCCTGCACCACAAAGAGAGGTCATCTGTAGAGCAGGCAGAGACAGCTCTTGACCTGTCTTGCCCGTACCCTCAATAAATACCAGCTTTCCCCTCTACAACCTCATCTGGAGAACCATAATGTCAGTCCCAGGGACATCTCCAGCTGACTGGCGGCTGTGAGAGCATATGGACAGTGTATGGCCCTCCATCACTTTAGCACTGAAGCAGTTGAAGTCCTAAGAAAGAAACGCGGGTAAGCCTTACAAAGGAGGAAGTACATAGAGAAATGAAGGAGATTTTCCATAACAAACCAATAGTAAAAACAATAGTGCCCACAGAACCACCATGCAAAGCACTGTTGGCACCCCTGACAATGCACATTGCACCGCCTGCCTTTTACAGGAGCTAGTTACTCCTTTGTTACAGAGGAGACTACTCTAGAGGAGCAGGAACCAACATTTTGGATGACAGGTAGTGGAATCACTACTCTTACTTGCATGGTAGTACTAAGGTGCTCCTGTGTGCAGCAGCTGCAGAGGGTTCAGAGATAGTCAAATAATGTTGGGAAATCTGGGACAAGGGAATGCACATTCAGGTCTGGCTTAATGCTGCATCAACGCAGTGATGACCATATAGAAGTTTCATTAGTCCAGGACTGTGAATACCTTCCTATCACAGGGACTTCAGTGCCGCTAAGAACATAAAAACAAGTAAAGGATACAGTAGCTATGCATATAACACCTACGTCTTCAGTACTGATTCTGCTACAAGCCAACTTTCACACCATTCCCCAATCAAATCAACAATTCCAAGCAGCCCTTCTGATTTTTAAAAGTTTTTATTTAATCGCATGCAAAATCGTGTGCAAAAGCACACTTTCGCATGCTTTCTTTACTGTTTCAATAACAAACTATTTCCAGGCTCCAGCTAGGGCTGCACAGATTTAGGGCTGCACAGCCCCATTTTTATGTGCACAGAACATTCTTGTGATAAGCTTGCTTAGAGAACTCTGACAAGTAAAATAAAACTATGCCTTTTCCAAGCTACGGAGGAGGAAAAGAAAAGCTTCCACCTCACCTGGTCCTCAAACGCTCAACTATTTTTCGGTTTCCTTTCTACATTTTAGCAAGTTCATGTGAATACATGGAACTCTTTTGACGCTCTCTAAATTGTAACATTATTGTTGCAAACAGAGTAAGAACTTGAGTAATTAAGTGGAACACAAATGGATTTTCAAGCACTCTTCAAGTCTTTTGACTTCTTTCTGAATGCCAAAAAATACCAACTTTTGATTCTGGTTTAATAGGCACCAGTAAGATGAAATCCTTGTGTCCCAATTTGTGTCTGAAGAGGTAAAATTAAATAGGCAATGCTCCCTCGAGGACATCTGAGGGTATTTGACCATCGACTTTAGTCCTATCGGTCATTTGGAGCACGTGGCAGCACAGCAGGGAGTGGCAGCGGCAGCGGCAGCGGCAGCTGCACCGGCATCGGCATCGGCATCGGCATCGGCACCGGCAGCGGTGTGAGCTGTGCCTTTAAATCGCAGAGCATTTGAGATGGAGTTGGGCTTCCCAGAGACGGTGAAGCCAGGGCAGAGCTAGGAGACCCGAGTCTGAGCGAGGATAAGGAGGGCTAACGTGGCAGGAGGCAGGGCTGTGAAGGGCGGCAAGTTTTAAAAAGCGGCCATTTGGCAGCCTCCTCTGAGCACGCGGCAGCACAACAGGGAGCGGCAGCCAGCTTCCAGAGGGCAGGCAGGAGGGCAGGCCGGGAGCAGCTACTAGCTAGGTAGACAGCTACTAGCTAGACTTACACAGGCTGGAGAGTTGGGCAGGGAGAAACTTGATGGAATTCAACAAGGCGAAGTGTAGAGTTTTGCATTTGGGGAAGAACAAGACAATGTCCCAGTATAGGTTGGGGGCTGACCTGCTGGAGAGCAGTGTAGGTGAAAGAGACCTGGGGGTCCTGGTAGACAAGAAGATGACCATGAGCCAGCAATGTGCCCTTGTGGCCAGGAAGGCCAATGGCATCCTGGGGTGCATTAGAAAGGGTGTGGTTAGTAGGTCAAGAGAGGTTCTCCTCCCCCTCTATTCTGCATTGGTGAGGCCGCACCTGGAGTATTGTGTCCAGTTCTGGGCCCCTCAGTTCAAGAAGGACAGGGAAGTGCTTGAAAGAGTCCAGCGCAGAGCTACTAAGATGATTAAGGGAGTGGAACATCTCCCTTATGAGGAANAGCCTTCATAAAATACGTTTGAATCACAAATAATTCTTACAAACAACAAGGAGCTCTGAGTCTCAGCTGAACAAGCGCTACTGTTTTATCTCAGATATTACTTCCAACTGTAATACAGAGACTTTACCTTTTTTTACTTCAAATATCGAAAGAATTCTTACCTCTCCAGCTCGTACGCTTTCAGACATACGTTTACTGCAAGATACATACATGGGATATTCATAGGAGGAGGGAATATCGTCTTAGTATTACTTTTGATTGCGTACACTCAGAGGAAAGCATACGGAAAAAAACAAATCATCTGTACTTCATCTAACTTTCCATCAGTAGAAGCATTTTAAACAACTTTGGACATCAAACTCATTTTAATCTTTATACGTTCCTTCAGTCTCCAGTAAGAAAACGAGTTTTATTGCCAAACTACTATATTTTAATTAAATGCAGCTTGTCAAAACACCAATGCTCAATTTTGAAAGCTCTGGTGGCTTTGGCAGGAAGTCCTTTTGTTTTTTCTTATATGAAGCACCGATTGAAAATTATGTGCATCACCTGTAGTAACTGCATCACTCCTCAAGAAAAATTACTTCTTTCAATATTCGTTATAGCAGAGTTTTGTTTGCATTGATTCACCATTAGCAAAACAAGCTTAGGAAGAGAGGTCTCAAGCACTGCAAACATCAGCCTGTACTATTTTAGAAGTAGTAAAACAGTGGCCCGACCAACATTTTTTTTCCAACTCATTCTACAATACCTTAGGAAATAAAACTCAAGTATTTCTCTGCGTTTTTCATTGTTCAAACGAACCATTTCTACAAGTATACTTGGTTTACTTTTCAAACACACTTTGAAACAAGTGTACATAATAAAATTCCCAGAGGACTGCAATTTCTACTCAGCAAAGTTGCAGCTTTCATGTACTTGCAAAACTTCAAAAGGCAGGGTGGTGTGGAGAGTGTGAAGAACACCGTTTCTGTTTCGTACTATGAAAAAACCCCAAACGTCTAAATATGAAAGTCAGAAACCGCAGCAGTAACTACAGCCATTCTCTTTCACATGCTTCTGAATGAAAAAACAAACCACCAAAAAACGGACTTCCCCCCAAACCCATCCTCTTCTTCTTGACTTATACTCAGTTTATATCTGTTTTTGATTTTATTCTGTTTCCATAGTCTATTCTGGACACTTAAACTGTTTTCCAACGTGTAGTTCAAATAAAAGCTGCTATTTAGTTTGACATCTAGAAGCAGAGATAATTCCATACTTTCTATTAAAATAAATAAATAAATAAATAAATATCACCTATTTTTTCCACTGCTACACATTGGAAAAGTCTCCTACTCTCTACTTCAGAAAACCTTACTACTTTTTTATGCTCCCGCAGTTTATTTTAGTGAAACCAGAAACAGGTTCCTCAACCGTCAGTGCCTCTGATATGTGGCAAAATTATTTCCCACAGAAAGTGCATCACTCTGCAGTACAGCCACTGCCCTTAAAAGACAGCTTTTCTATAAAGATTAAAGTTACCTTTGCGAAACTGCTCTTATCAATCAAAATGCTCTTACAGCGAAGAACACAGTAGAGGGGAGGGGAATGAACTGACATTATTAGTTATTTGGAATACAACAAAAAAATAACCATTATACGCATTGAGAAAGAGAATTAAAGCCTTTTAACAGCTTTAATTAATTTTTTTTAAAAAATTACCTTGAAGTGGTATAATCTGCTCTCCATGGCTGACAAAATAAACTTCTCTTCTACCTCTCAGACATGACATAAAGAACAGCACTATCTCAAATATGTTCATTTTAGAACGATACTATCTAATATTTCTTTCAATATACAGCATATATAAAACCACAATGCAGCCATTAGCAGCGAAGACAGGGAAAATGTAAAATTGTGTAGGAAACAAGATAAACTTTACTTTCTATCAGAGAGCAAAAAACAAAAAAGCATTACAGGGCTCCGATGCTGTCTGTAATGGTACTGCTGACAAAATTCCCACCTGTATATTGGACTAGCATAAAGGCATGTATTTCAAGGCCTTTCCACTGTAAAAGTAACAACTCCGCCAAGTCTTTAAAAAGTTCCGCTTCTAGACCACTTTGTTCATCGCTCAGAGGCAATCTTGCTGGCGAAGAGCGGTCCACAGTTTCCATTATGTTGTTTCCCCCTGCTTCCAAGAAGCATCTAAGAAGAAAGTCTCACCTTTGTTCACACAATCTGAATTTCAATGTTCTATTGAAAAAAAAAACACAAACACCAAAACAGAGCTTGTACGAGCTACACACTTTCGCATGCTTTCTTTACTGTTTCAATAACAAACAACCAAAAAACGGACTTCCCTCTCCAAGCCCATCCTGCTCTTCTTGACTTATACTCAGTTTATATCTGTTTTTGATTTTATTCTGTTTCCATAGTCTATTCTGGACACTTAAACTGTTTTCCAACGTGTAGTTCAAATAAAAGCTGCTATTTAGTTTGACATCTAGAAGCAGAGATAATTCCATACTTTCTATTAAAATAAATAAATATCACCTATTTTTGCCACTGCTACACATTGGAAAAGTCTCCTACTCTCTACTTCAGAAAACTTTACTACATTTCTGCTCCTGCAGTTTATTTTTGTGAAACCAGAAACAGGTTCCTCAACCGTCAGTGCCTCTGATATGTGGCAAAATTATTTCCCACAGAAAGTGCATCACTGTGCAGTACAGCCACTGCCCTTAAAAGACAGCTTTTCTATAAAGATTAAAGTTACCTTTGCGAAACTGCTGTTATCAATCAAAATGCTCTTACAGTGAAGAGACAGCAGTAGAGGGGAGGGGAATGAACTGACATTATTAGTTATTTGGAATACAACAAAAAAATAACCCTTATACGCATTGAGAAAGAGAATTAAAGCCTTTTAACGGATACGAAGGTCAAAAAATTACCTTGAAGTGGTATAATCTGCTCTCCATGGCTGACAAAATAAACTTCTCTTCTACCTCTCAGACATGACATAAAGAACAGCACTATCTCAAATATGTTCATTTTAGAACGATACTATCTAATATTTCTTTCAATATACAGCATATATAAAACCACAATGCAGCCATTAGCAGCGAAGACAGGGAAAATGTAAAATTGTGTAGGAAACAAGATAAACTTTACTTTCTATCAGAGAGCAAAAAACAAAAAAGCATTACAGGGCTCCGATGCTGTCTGTAATGGTACTGCTGACAAAATTATTGGACTAGCATAAAGGCATGTATTTCAAGGCCTTTCCACTGTAAAAGTAACAACTCCGCCAAGTCTTTAAAAAGTTCCGCTTCTAGACCACTTTGTTCATCGCTCAGGGGCAATCTTGCTGGCGAAGAGCGGTCCACAGTTTCCATTATGTTGTTTCCCCCTGCTTCCAAGAAGCATCTAAGAAGAAAGTCTCACCTTTGTTCACACAATCTGAATTTCAATGTTCTATTGAAAAAAAAAACACAAACACCAAAACAGAGCTTGTACGAGCTACACACTTTCGCATGCTTTCTTTACTGTTTCAATAACAAACAACCAAAAAACGGACTTCCCTCTCCAAGCCCATCCTGCTCTTCTTGACTTATACTCAATTTATATCTGTTTTTTTCCAAGTAATTTATATGTTTAAATCCAGCCGTTTGATAGCAGTAACCTACATTTAGAAGTCCACCGTCTCTAATTGTGAGGCAGCTTTGGGAAAAAAACGCAGTCAAGCTATTTCCAGGCTACAGACTTTAGAAACCCCCCCACACACACACCACTTGAAAGAAAATCGTGTTTCAGAAACTGAGCAGTAGCTGCCTTCTTGACGTTTTCTTCCTTAGATTGTTGCTGTTACAGAAGGGTGGATCTTAACTTTAGTATTAGCTAGTACAGAATCACCACACGCTAATGGTTGCAGAGATCTGAAAGATGCCCTGCACCACAAAGAGAGGTCATCTGTAGAGCAGGCAACAAGCTCTTGACTTGTCTTGCCCGTACCCTCAATAAATACCAGCTTTCCCCTCTACAACCTCATCTGGAGAACCATAATGTCAGTCCCAGGGACATCTCCAGCTGACTGGCAATAACTGGCGGCTGTGAGAGCATATGGACAGTATATGGCCCTCCATCACTTTAGCACTGAAGCAGTTGAAGTCCTAAGAAAGAAACGCGGGTAAGCCTTACAAAGGAGGAAGTACATAGAGAAATGAAGGAGATTTTCCATAACAAACCAATAGTAAAAACAATAGTGCCCACAGAACCACCATGCAAAGCACTGTTGGCACCCCTGACAATGCACATTGCACCGCCTGCCTTTTACAGGAGCTAGTTACTCCTTTGTTATAGAGGAGACTACTCTAGAGGAGCAGGAACCAACATTTTGGATGACAGGTAGTGGAATCACTACTCTTACTTGCGTGGTAGTACTAAGGTGCTCCTGTGTGCAGCAGCTGCAGCGGGTTCAGAGTCAAATAATGTTGGGAAACCTGGGACAAGGGAATGCACATTCAGGTCTGGCTTAATGCTGCATCAACGCAGTGATGACCATATAGAAGTTTCATTAGTCCAGGACTGTGAATACCTTCCTATCACAGGGACTTCAGTGCCGCTAAGAACATAAAAACAAGGATACAGTAGCTATGCATATAACACCTACGTCTTCAGTACTGATTCTGCTACAAGCCAACTTTCACACCATTCCCCAATCAAATCAACAATTCCAAGCAGCCCTTCTGATTTTTAAAAGTTTTTATTTAATAAAAAGGGAAAAGAAATATGTGAAAATGTACAAAACATTTAAAACCATCTTTGGTAAGCAGACAAACAGGAGCCGCTCTGGAAAATGATAGATCTGATAGATCTAGACACTGATCTAGAGAAGGTATTTCTAGTGCTTTAAAGCATCCTAAAGCAGATTACTGTGGCTTCTATTTCCTACTTGCACTGAATATATGTGTATTTATGTGTGAGGACACAAAATATTTTTTTGCACATTTGAAACAAGTCATCTGACATCAGACTTTTTATATATCCTTCTTTAGCTGAACACATTTCATCATTTTGCTGTGTTTTAACAATGTATTAGCTACAGAGCAGTTTCGTAATTAAAAGCCTTTAATTAAAGAAAGTTAATTAAACATGAGATAAGCACAAATACTAAATAAACTACTTCAAGGAAAATCCAGAGTCTGACTTACCAAAACGGCTTTATATACAATTACACATGCTGTGAATTAGTGCTTGTAGGTACTTGCCTTGGCTTGTCTCTTTAGCCGACCTGAAGTTGAATATCATCAATCCAAAAAAAAAACCACAAACAGTCAGGGCTGATTTGATTTATATTTTAAAGAAAAGGAATGCATTTAACTTTTTTCTCAGCATTAATACATCACTGGTTGAAAATTTACCAGTGGACCTTAATCATACAGAGCAATTCCATATTTCTGAAGCTGGCTTTCAACCCCCCCAAAAAAAGATATTATCCAGAAATTTCTCCGTGATTTACTTAATTTCCTCCAAGTTGCTAGTAAGAGAATAATCCCAATCCTCGAAATACAACTAGCTTTGTATATTGCTGACTCTTAGATGCATTTCGAGGAGTACTTTAAGATATTCTTACAGGAAGAAATACAGTAGAAATAAAATGACTTTTAAGAAAAAGTAATGCTTAAATCTGACACGTAGTAATGCAAAATTTTAATTGCTTTTGAGCTCTCTGGCGTTATTCTTCCCGGTAGACCAGGTTTGTGCTCAGAAATATACATGCTATATGAACGGAGGTTTATTGACAAGCTTTCAAGAGATCTCTATATTCGTTTCAAAAACTGAAGATTTAAGAACCATCAGCGGGAATCACAAATGGAAATGCTCACACAATTCTTGCTCAAAAGGACTGGAAGCCCTAGAAACCTCAGAAAATGAAAAATTTCATAAACTTTTAATGATCTCTTGAATAAAAGTGTGAATACTTTTGGTAATCCCAAAGAAATTGAATTTTGGTTACCTGAGCCCCTGGGTTTCAGGTGTTCCAAAGTTGCAGAACAAAAGCTGTCGGGTCTGCTGACAACAAAAAACAATCTGCTATTGCAAACAGAATTGTCTCTTTTCCTATGTTACCCATTTTTATGTCTTTGAAAACTGCCCTCTTGGGAAACATTCATGGCTTTGTCTGTAGTCAAAGTAGAAATTTCCTAGACTTTTTTCTAACTTTATAAGCCAGTATAGATTTCTTGCCAAAAAAGGTGTGGAAAAGACAGATTAACATATTTAGAAAAGATAATTGTCACGAAACAGCAATTTCCAGTTCTTCAAGTGAGGAAATGAAAAAGGTGCCTTCACTCTTATCAGTCCAGTACCAGGTGCTTCGAGAACATGGGTTTGAAGCACCTCTCCCTTCTTAGCCTTTCTCCTCCCTGCTCTTCGGCTGAACGCTTCATTCCCTAATCCATCCATTGCCAGTATTGGCCCAGCTGAGTATGAGCAGCCAGTGTTCGGGGGAGCAGGGGATGTGATAATGGGCTTTCATGAAGGAACTCTCAAAACACTGCAGTGGAAGCCAAATTATTCCGGTAGATGAGGGCTCTGGGGCTGTCCCAATATAAGGTGGAGGGGTGTTATAGTCGTGTTGACACCCCCCCCCCCCCCCCCCCCCCCNCCCCCCCCTCCCCAAGGGTGGATTACGCCAGTGACCTGCTTTCCACAGTGATCTGACAACATCATCTGCCTGTTGTGTCATTGCCACCAATGGCAGGGTTTTTTTTTTTTATCTTTTACAAATACGGAATAATCAAGTCTTAAATCCAAAAGCAGTTGACAAGAATTGTATTCACATTTGGTTTTGTCCCTAGAGTGTTATAAAAGCACTAAGAAATATAATACATTTCATTCACAGCAGGTCCTCAAAAGCTTCCTACATCACTACTCATAACATAGCGGGTGATAGACTGATATCAAGCTGAGATACACTCAAATTGTAAAAGCAATTTATGTGAATATTGTCTCAGCGTTTGGATTACAATTAGAAATAACGTAAGGGTAAGAGATAGATTTGGGTAAAGTTTAGGGTTACTGTTTGAGTCAGTTACAGATTGGTTTAGGATTAATGTTCGGGCTATTTTATGGTTTTGCTTAGGGTAAGCTTAGCGATACGGTTTAAGTTTAGTCATGCGGATCTTTAGAAAAGGAAGGGAAGCTGTTATCCCGAAGACACTGCTTAGCTCTTGTATTCTACTTCCATGTAAAAGACTAAGCACTTCAAATTAGTTTCCAGTTTTTCAAGGTTAAACATGGGTCCAGCAATTAAAACGAACAACCCATGCTCTCTATTAATTCCCCTCTCATAAAAGGGAAGGAAAAGAGACATATGGTTTGGAAAAATGAATCAATAATGGAATAAATACTAAATATATACAAATATACAGGAAAATTGATGCCACGTTCATCTTCCCTTTCCCCCAGTATTGTCGTGTCACATGGAATCATAGAATTAGCCGAGTTGGAAGGGACCTCAGAGATCATCAAGTCCAACCCTTGACCCACCGGAGCAGTTGCTAGACCATGGCACTGAGTGCCACATCCAGTCTTTTTTTAAATGTCTCCAGGGACGGAGAATCTACCACCTCACCTGGCAGTCCATTCCTGATCACCCTCCCCAGAAAGAAATTCTTTCTAATATCCAACCTAAACCTCCCCTGGCACAACTTAAGACTGTGTCCTCTTGTCTTGTTGAAAGTCGTCTGGGAGAAG
This sequence comes from Florisuga fusca, assembly GCA_038090715.1. NCBI lineage: Eukaryota > Metazoa > Chordata > Aves > Apodiformes > Trochilidae > Florisuga > Florisuga fusca. The sequence continues at coordinate 856,154 of JAAWXA010000047.1, read as the reverse complement.
AGACCAACTCCACTAAAATTCAGTCTATGTTTGCAGATGTTAATTTATTGCAGTAGCTTCTTAAAACAAGGAGCAATTGTCACAGTTCCTATCCATGTTGTCCACGTTGCAGGCTTCAAATGTTAGCTTCGAGGAAGTTACTGGATGCCAGTCGATGAACCTAATTCTGATTTTATCACCACATCCTGAAAAACATTCTGATAATTCTTTTATGCAGTAATTCACATAAAAGAAGGTAATGTGGGCTACAGGTTCATGAGTCCCAGAAAATCCATGCTCTACTGATTAAGCCAGACAAGCAAAAATTAGGTATTCTCACCTAGTGTTAGACTCCATTGTAGTACACATTGCACTTCTCCATCTTCCATCATCACCAAAAAAGTATGTCCAGGCCCTTCAGCGAAAGAAACAACAAGAATGGGTTTGCCAATGCCCAAGGCAGGAAAAACCTGAACTGTTTTCCCTAGCAAATTTCTTTTCAGGCACCACAGGCACTCTGTCCCCATCTACTATGTGTAGAACATCTGCCTTTCCCTAAGCTAAGGCTGGTGCATGACTGGGGATACGGTGTATGCACTCAGTACAATGTTCTTTGGCCCAATTACTAATTATTATTTTTAAAATTAGTTCCATTATCTGACTCAGTTGTTTATGGTGTACCATGTCTCTAAAAGACTTCTTTCTTTAGACCCAGGATGGTGTTCCGGGCTGTGTCATGAGGCACAGGGTATGTTTCCAGCCATCCTGTACTTGCTTTCACCATTGTAACCACACAGCAATTACCCTGGGGGGTTAGAGGCAGAGTGATACAGTCAATTTGCAGTCCTTCCTATAGCTATATTTTGGACTATCTCCCTCCACTCTCCGTTAGGCTTTTGCCCTGGCCAGTTAGAAGGGTGAGTGAGTCCTGCTTATCACTCGTTGTCCCGCTAGTTGCCAGCTCAACTAGTGAATGAAGATCACAGCCATCGAACCCACACAGTCCAGTCATTAAGTTTCATTGTCCCTCTCCTCCACCTGGCTGGAGGCAAGGCTCCTCTAAGCTTGAGCGTATTGTCAATACGCAATGTCAATGCAACGCGTATTGTCAATGCAATATGGCACTTGCATCTACAGTACTCACACCTGGTATACTGGAATCTTGAGTAACTTGCATATATTGGGCACCTCCATACTAGAGACTTGAGCAGCCTTCTCTTTTTTTTTCAGAAGGTCCTCCTTTTGCTTTCGCCTCACTCAGCAACTTACATACTCCTTTCTTTAGGACAGCAGTAGGTTTCTGATCCCACTTTTTCATGTTCTCTCCACAGTCACACGGAAATGTCCATGGGATTCCTCTTAGTAAAGTCTGATTCTCTTTATTCAGTCTCGTAGGATGGCACTTCCTCTTAACGGCTGCATTGCGGCGTCTTCCTTCTATTTGAGGAAAAACGGGTAAATGCAGTTTCTGAGATGTTCCCTTTATAGATGAAACCCAGGCCCAACAAGGAGCCTTGACTACATCTTCCCATTCTCATGCTGTTATAATCACATCACCCAAAATTCCATCCAATTCTCCAGCATCCCATAACATTACTGATAGTGTATGGTTAAAAGGTGGTGGCGCAGCATGAACAAACCTTTGCCTTAGAGCATGGCATGTGATAAGGATCTTTGATGGTTTCCCCAGTATAGATCACAGCTCATACAGCCAATTCTTCCAGATCCCTGATACGTTTTTCAAGTGTGAGTGCTTTGATCTGTGGGCACTCTATTTCCTCTTTATAGGGATATCTCTCCCTAGGCTGATGGCTCCAGCCTTTTCCCCAAATGCCCACTCTATACTTGCATCTTTGGCCAGGGATCCCAACTGCCTGGCTTCTCTCTGAGTTAACATTATGATAGCAGCCCAACCATAGCCCTACCATTCCAGCATCGGAGTAATCAAGCAAGAAATGGTTCACCTGCAAAATGGCTCAAGTCCTTTCTCAGAGTACGCAAGTCCCTCATGGAATAGGACTGAGTCTACGTCCTCCTCAGCTGACTTTGCTTTAGAGTCTGCTTTATCTGCTCTACAAGGATAGGCAGTATCTTCTGTCTTCTCTATTACCTGGCCATCTTGTTCAGACTTTGAAAGGCTAAGGCTAATTTCTGATTCCTATTATTTTGCTTTTCTCCTAGTCACAGAGTCAACAAGTAGCTGTGTGGGCTGAGGGGGAGAGGCTGTGGTGTTTGCAGCAGTAGCAGCAGCAGGGCTTGTTTTCTGAACACCAATAGTTATTGTCTGTGGGGGTAGAGAGAGCTGTTGCAGCTGTAGCAGATATGCTGGCAACGCTTGCTGTCGTATCAGAGTTGTGCCTGTGCCTGAGGGGGGAGCTGCAGCAGAGGCAGAAATAGCAGTGCTCTCTTTATAAGGTGTTCTCATTCCTGTAATTGTAGTTGTCTTACTCCTCACCAATATATGAGAATATATGCATATCTGACAAACATTTGTCCACATCAAGCACAAGAATCAAAACCATAATGAACGTAATGGCATCCGCTAAAGTCAGCCCAAGAGTGGTATAATACCTCAAGTTAAAGATGAAAGTGTAATTACCAGCGAACAACTATTTTTTTCAAGCAGGTCTTACCCAAAAGAAACCGCTAATCACTGCTAAAAAGACACATACCACATACCCTGAGTAGCAAAGGTATGGCATGACTTGTTTAATCTCCAACCCTGTGAAATTTCCAAAGAAAGGTGTCTGATTCACACCCAGCAAAACCATATTAGTATCTTCCTACTGGAGTGGGAATTTAAACTATTCAGGCAGATTAGTCAAAACTGTTCAAATTTTGATCAAATAGGTCTCGACTTAATTACCTCAGGACCCACGTTGGGCCCCAATAAATCTGTCATGGTTTAACACTGGCCGGGTAGTTAAACCGAATGACCCATGCTCTCTATTAATCCCCCTCCCCTCTCATAATAAGGGAAGGAGAGAGAATAAGGGAGAGAGACATATAGGTTGGAAACTAAACTACACAGATTTAATGAAACAGTAATAGTAAAAAGGAAAAATTACTAAAAATATATATATATATATATATATATATATATATATATATATATATACAGAGAGAGAGAGAGAGAGAGAGATACAGCCAGACTTCTTCAGACTTCTGCCAGACAGTAGTNATATATATATATATATATATATATATATATACAGGAAAATTGATACCACGTTCCTCCCTCCTTCCCCCCCCAGTATTCTCTCGTCACAAACAAGGCTGCAGGGCAGCCCTGGAAAAGTCCAGGCTGGACTCCTGGAGTCCACTGGCAGAAGCAGTGGACACACACACGAACACACAGACATAAGCGGGCATGGATCAGGACTACAGGCAGACGAATGGACAGAATCCTTGGTTCTGCATGCCAGTCTCTCGCAGCAACTATAAACATCGAGCGCTATCAGTCCCAGTTTCTCACTGTTGGAGAAACTTGCTATTAATTTCAGCAAGTGTAGCTACTTACAAGAAACTTAGCTGAAAGCAAAAGTACAAGACAGAAAATTACCTTTATCCTAGTCCAAACCAGGACAAACTTGTCATATCCTCTTACCTCTCTTCCATCACACATTTCAGAAAACATGGTGTTGAAAGCATTTAGGACGGTGTTGAGAAGTAAAAAAAACCCACAAAAAACCACCAAAAACGGAATAACTCGGCGCTTTAAAAAACACTCCAGGCGCAAAGGAGCATCATTCCTGGCCACGGGTCTCTGATGCATGAACTCTTTCATCCACCTATTGGGTTTAGATCAGCTGCTTTGCGAAACAGGCCTTTGGAAGGCCTGTTGGAAGGGCAGCATGTGTCACAAAGACACTGCTTAACTCTTGCATCCTATGTCCAGATAAGAGAGAAAGCTAGAACAATATTCATGTCACTTACTGTCTAGTTCGAAGGTGGCATAGCTTGGTATCTCTCATTCACCATTTATTTCAGGAAACATTATTTTTGGAAGCGTTTAGAGTGAAAATGAGGAATAAAAACAATAAAATGTTATATTGCTTTAAATAAAACTTCAGGAACAAATACCGCAGAGGTGTCGAATACTCAAGGTTTTTGGTATTAAAGCAAATCCGTAACCCGATTGTTGATGGTGCTGTGGGAAGAGGATGGGAAGTTCTGTGTAATTCACCTGCAGTTTTATTCAGTATTGTATGAGAGGATTCAAAACCCGGAGCAGCATTTAAACACTAGCCTCCTGCATCATCCAAGCCACTGCGACCGCACAGGACAGAGTTCATGAATATTCAGTTCTCGAGGCTTCGGGTCCCTCTTGCTAGCTCTCTGCAATGGAAGAAGGATGGGAAAAAACAAAAAAAACAGAACCACAAAAAAAACTTACAAACCGCCACTGTCTCCTCTGACACCCCACCCCACCCCCCTCTAAGAGGTTTTTTGGTGGATGCTCAGGAGTGTCCATCCCATCCCAGCCGTTTCTTATCCGCTGCTGCCATCTGCTGCTACAACAAAAGGGGTTTCTCTGATAAGGGGGATTATTCTTAGCCTGCACAAATGCATCATCAAGGACGTCCACACAAAAATATTAGTATTTTTGCTCCCATAGCAGCAAGTCAACTTGCCTTAGGAAGCCTCTGCAAAACAGCAGCCGAAAGCAGAGGGTTCCCTAAAAATTTCGCCTAATTCCCCCTCTCTACTTCAGTCAAATTCCTCTGGAAACCACACAGCCTCAGGCTCATGGTTCCAGACCTAGTCCAGGAGTTGCTGTGTGGGATGCTAGCAGTGGGAAAGGATGTCTGGGGGCTCGAGGGTGTTATCAGCCCTGGGGGGACCTGAGCTCTCCCTCTCTGTGTCACAGCTCCAGGCACTCCACGAGACTCCTATGTCTAAAACCAGCTTACCCTGAAATGTGAACAATGTGAACAGTTCAATGTGAACAAAGCTTTGCTCTGATACTGCTCTTTCCAGACAGATTTCAAGACAACATATTCAAGCATTCAGACAGCTTTTCCCCAGCATCCTTCCCCCTGGGATAGTCACTTGTGCTCAGCAGCACCTTCCCTGTCACACCTCCTGTTTTGCACAAGAGGGTGGGAGAAGATGAAAGCAAATGAGATATTTCCAGGGAAAACTGAATTGCATCATTCTGTCATATCTCCTCAGCGTCACCTTGATTTGCAACGAGGCAGCTTCTCCTTCCTTGTGCAATGAGTCAGGAATGTTGCTTCAGCATAAAGCCTAAAATTCCCAGCACTAGCCAAATATTAAATTAAAATAATTTTACTTTGTGGAACACATTCCTGCCTCACATATTTTGTGCAGCATCCACCTTCTATGCTTATTCCAAAAAATAATGCACATTGCTTTCGTTTTCTTTCATTTGATGGAGGAATTGTTAGCCCAGAGCACGTAAACACATGGATCACTTAGCTCAGAGGTAAGTTTCCCCTGGGAGCCTATTTGCATGCTCAAGTGAATACCACGAACCTGTTCTATGTGCTACACCACTAGATGGCAGCAAACCACCAATTTCTGTTGCCAAGGCACTTGCTGGGCAGGAGGAAGGAGCGAACAGCTCAGTGTGCAGCAGCACTCTGTTCGTGCGGCAAAGCCAAGAGGGCTGTGTGCACCGAACAATCCCCCCCCACCTCCCCACCCCGTTCCTTCATCTGGGATGGGTGTTTTAGGGCTCAACTAAATTACAGGCTGGCTTGTAATATCGCCATGCTAGTCTCAAAGACAAGAGGCGAAGTTCTCCCTTCTGTCCCTGTCTGCCGGCTGAGCACGCGGAGGCGGCTGCAGCCCCTCTGAAGGCAGTTTTGTCACTTGAGGGGGATATACGCAGCCTCAAAAAGCCCAGCAGGAAGAAAATGGGGTTCCTGTTTTTGCTGGAGCAGCAGAATTAGCAGGACATCCAAAGAACAAGCCCTTTTGCTTCCGCGCTGACAAGTTAGGTCACGTATTTATTAGTTGAGATCTGCTCCATTTCCACGGGAGCCCCACAAGAATCAGGGAGCCCCACAAGAATCAGAGACTCATTAGCGTTGGAAAAGACCTCTGAGATCATCAAGTCCAACCAAAGGCTTTCACTGCTGTCACCAGCCTAACAGATTTCTCTCAGTTATAGCAAATGAACATTCATTAATCATGAATAATTAATAATTAACAATTGTTATTTAAAGTAGCAGGGCAGTAAAAATCCCGGTCAAAAAATTTTTGATTTGCAAATGCCAACTTTTTAATTAAAAGAGAGGCATCATTGGTAGTCAACTCTTTTTAACAACGAGCACTCCAGGCTTTGGCTGGCAGGTGCCCTAGTCAGAAAAGGGCAAGAGCTTGGTTGAAGCAGGGAGAATTTTTGAGTCTGAAGGATGTGATGTGAAAGAAAATTCCAAGTTGGGAACCTGAGAGGGTTTCTTAGCCTTTGGGCCATCCCTCCAACACCACATGCCTTAACCTCAGAGATGGGAGGGGGAGGTCCAACTGGTCTGTGCACACAGCTCTCTTCTGGATATTGGTGGTAAACTCTGGGATTGTATAAGCCTCAGATGGATTAGTGAGTCCAGAGATGAAACCAGATGCAAGGGACAACAGGGAAAGGCCAGGTTGGGGTTGCATAGACAGTTCATGCCAGGAATAGCAAGGAAAGAGGGAAGGAGGCATGGGAAACATGCTGGGTCACACAGAGGATTTGGTGTCCTTCAGTAAATGGCTGTGTCTGAGCAGAGACAAAGCACAGGGAACTCCATCACCGCTCACAGATGGTTTTGCTTGGCTTGGAAGCACTACTTTTGCTGTCTTTCCTCTTTATATGAAAAAGAAAAAAAGCCAGACAAATTTGCCCCTCTCCCCCC
>JAAWXA010000047.1:820359-849289 GCA_038090715.1 Florisuga fusca | reverse complement strand
CCCCCGCCCTCCTTAGCAAGGCAATGAGATTAAGCAGATCCCCACACCTCCCCCCCAGGCCACCTCCCCACCCCTCCAGAAAGTCTGTGCTGCCAGGCAAGATGAATGTCCTTTCAGTCACTCCCTTCAAAAACTGAAACCCTCTCTGAGCAGCAGCAGGATGCAGGAAACCACAGCATCACAGAGCTGACACATCCCCACATCCTCGTAGACTGTGGAGAAGAGCCCAGGGAAGGTTCAGCAGCTTTTTTACACAGATTTTCATCCTCACGAGCTGCTGGATGTCCACCCATGACCCATGAACTCCTGCACCCTGTGATCTCACAGGTAGCACCACCCTCCTTGGTGCTTCAGAGGCTGCTCACCACAATATTTCAAGTCTTGACTAATTCCTTAACACCTACCATTCATCAGACCTATACTGTTACCCCTATGCAACAGTCAAAGCCCAAATTTTTATCTGCAGCATGTCTCCCTCCATCACCACCCATCTGCCTCCAAGCTCTTTGTGCTGTCCTGGTACAGACATGTCACAGGCTTCCAAACAGCTTCTTTAGGCAAGAGGCAGATAAAGCCAACCCTGAGAATGTTCAACACTCATTTCATCTTGTTTGTCTGGAACAGAGCTGCAGAGCTCTCACCAGAGCCTTCAAATAGGTTATTGGTTAGCTAATCAATAGGCTCAATCCATTTCAGACACTTCCAGAAACTTGCCTAAGCAGAGCCATTAGCATTAGATAGGTTTCTGGTACCTCTATTCCCATTTAAATTACTCTTGATAGAGCGGAAGCTGCAGGCTGCGTCTCGTCAGCATGAAATAGTTTGTAAAAGAAAGGTGGCAGCTCTGGAAGGTTTGTTGTGCAGGTTAACAGCAGTGTCCTGCACTAAAATGTAATAGAGGGCTTTTGTATGAAGAATTCCCACCTGAAATCCTAGAAATCATATAAGTAGACTGCATTAGCTACACATCATAAATATTGATGCTGTTGCTAAGGTGAAGGAGGGCTGGGGTTCAGTGTTAATGGACTGATGTTGCTTTGAAGAAAACACTCCAGGGACCAAAAGGGACAAAATGCTGCTGGCAGAGAAAGCTGAGAGGGCCTCCTCTGGCTCTTGGGCAGGGCTCTTCTGGTTGTCCTTGGGAATGTGTACAGTTTGGTACGAGTGTGGGTCCTTCCTCCTACTCCGGTGGGAGGATAACACCAATCCAAAGGATGGGTTGTGCATGGAGAGAAAGCCTGGGGAGATTGAAAGCGCTGAGCTCTACGCAGCCACAGAGGAAGTGATGGAGGCAAAACATTGTGGAGAGGACTCTGAGACACCTTGGGAGTTTATTCTTGTTTCCCAGAGCTGCAGGGATGCAGATGTCCTGCATCCCCTGCCCTGTTTCCAGTGAAGGAGGTGTTACACAGGACAAGTTTCCCCAGCTGATTATTATTCACAACAGAACAAGACACAGACAGCAAATCGCTTTGTTGATCCTGTGAAGGGAATCGATCCTTACAAGCTTAGTGCATCCAAAGTGTTTATTGTCAGCTAAGCTTGGGGAAGGATGCTGACGGTGGGGCCAGGGGTTTAGTGACCCAGCCCTGGTGCTCCTGGGCTCCAGTGCTGCACAAGGTTTTGGGAGGCACCATCCTGGGCGTCTGATCTTCTCATGGGATATTAACATGAGAATCTTGTCTGCAGACTGCACGCTGTCAGTGTGAATGTGAATTAAAAGGTGGTGGTGTTCAACAGAGACCAAGAGGGGGCTTGGGATGATCCTGAGCAGTGGGGATTGGATCAGGATCTTGGGGGGATCCTGAGCAGCATGTAGTGTGTAGGATGGAAAAGGTTTTATGGAATCATGAAGGTTGGAAAAGATCTCCAAGATTATTGAGTCCAATAATAATTCAACTCCCAAAGCACCACATCCAAGTGCTTCCTGAACACCTCCAGGGATGGTGACTCCACCACCTCCCTGGCAGCCCATTCCATTGCTTCACCATTCTCAGTAAATAATTTTTTCCTAGTATCCAACCTAAACCTCCTCTGTGGCACAACTCAAACAATGCTTTTCTTGGTGCTTCAATCTTTACATCTTGAGCTTTATGGTCCTAAAGATCTGTCCACCCTGGAATGGGTGTCCCTGCCTACATCCTCCAGAGACCAACTCTTCAGCTCACCTCGGATCTGTGTGAGACCTAACATGATGAAACTCCTTCAGATCAAAGAGACCAAACTGGGATGGGGCTGGGGAGGGGTGGGCTTTTTGTTTTTTCACGATTCCCAGCTCTGCACAACAAAGCTCACCCTGAGATGAAGAAAATTGAGATGAGAAGCACACACAACTCGAATCTGGGTTGGAGAGAAAGTGATTACTTGTTAATGAAGCAGACTGAGAGGAGGCTGTCCTAGCCCTGCAATTCCAGCAGTAAAACCTACTGGGAGGGGATGGAGGGAGCCTCTGTCACAAAATTGTAAGGAAAAAAAAAACAACAATGAACCAAAACCAGACCAACTGTCCTTTAGAGAGAATCACAGATCATAAATCTGCAGGACACACACACAGCTGCCATACTCAACTGCCAATGCAGGCACCAAAGCGGGCGGGGGTGGGGATGGGGTGTGTGTGTGTGTGTGTGTGACTCATCATTTGCACCCATGTCCCTGGAGCAAACAGTGCCCGATTGTTTGCACTCCCCATCATTTGGTGGGGAGTGCAAGTGTTAAAACAACCATCAGCAATAGATGCAAACTGGAAGCAAACCTCCCAGGAAAGCAGCTATTGGGGCTGGGGCGGGGGTGTCTCATCCTTGCGCGGAGATCTCACCAACTGCAGTCCCAAAGGGGTAGTTGGGTTGTGCCAGGATTCACCCAGCTCCAGGTGAAGTCAGAAAATGAAATCATTTTCCAGCCTGCACACAGCTCAGGGGTGACTGTGAGCATCCCATACTGCCTGCACTGAACTTTCTGGTTTTCCTTTTGCTGATGTAGACCCCCGTGCCTTGCCTCTCCAGCATCTCTTTCCCAACAGCTCATTGACCATCAAGCTAGAAGGGACAATAGTCATAAATTCATTTGATCTTGTTTATAGTATTCATCTGTCAGACTTCCCTGAATCGATTCCTATCTAAACCAAAATATTTCTCCCAGGTAAAAAAAAAAACAACACAAAACCAAAACCAAAATCTCAACTGCATCACCATGAGAAGCACCCAGGGCTCTCTTCTGCCTTCGCTGGTGCAGGTGAGGATGATTGAGGTGGGCAGGGAATATTGGGTTAGGCAGGGATCAGAACCAAAACCAAACTGGTGGATGTGGAGCAATAGCCCTGGTATCATAGGGATTGGGATTTGATGTTGCTGGGTTGGTTTCTGTTGCTCCCACACAAAAAAATTTTCTGTCACCACACCCACAATCCCCCACCTATGACAGAAGAGAAAGAATTGGGATTTTATTTTTTTTCCCGACTTGGATGTGTAGAGCACGAGATCATGGGGGTTTTCTCCCAACATCCTGCAACCCTGTAGCTTGGCTTTTTGGTGCTGTCTCTGCTTTCCCTGTACAACAAACAACAGCCCAGGACCCCCCAGTTGGGCTTCCAGGACTCAACCCCCACCGTTGGTCTCTTGCCCTCCCTAAGGAGTTCAGCCCTGGTGCTGCTGTAATTGCACTATGGATTACTTGAAACACTAACACACCCCCCCAAAAAAAAAAAAAAAAAAAAAAAAAAAAAAAAAAAAAGTCGTTGCCAGTACTAGAGACTTGAAAATCCATTAAAGGATTTATTTTTTAGTTTTTATTTTACCCAATCCCTCAGGGGTTTGAAAGCTCATCTGCGTGTTACTGCTCCAAATGGAAAACCAGAATAAATGCATATTTGAAGTAATAAAAGCCCTTTCATACTAAATCTGAGTACAAATTAACAATTACTAGTGCTGTCTAATGCCTTTCTGCTGCAACATTTTCATTTAACAGCCGTTCTTTTATCTTCAACGCTCCAGTTGTTTGGGGATTTTTTTTTCCTCCAAGATACTTACTGTTAGGTTGGGGAGGGGAGTGTTTCAATCTGGGGTTTCTGGGGTTTCTTTCTTTCCAATTTAACAGCAAGAGACAAGCATTTTATTTGCTGTTCGGGCAAAAAGGAAAAAAAAAAAAAAAAAAAAAACACTCAGTCTCTGGAATGAGGCCCTCCCCATGCTTGGGTGCCAAGGATGGATGGGATGATGCTGTACCCTCTGCCAGCATCCTTGGTTTTGGGTGCTGGTGGGCACCATGCCCTATTGACCCTGCAGGAATGGGGATCCTCATTGATGAAGAGAGGTGGAAGCATCAGCAGCATCACAAAGCTCATACACAGGGGTAAAGAAGGTCCTCAGAGTCGTGGGCTGTGGATCTCAAATCACTGATGGAGAATGAGCAAAGGAATTTGCAGAGGAGTGAACAGACGGCACAGGAAGAGGAGGTTCCCCCCAAGCCCTGTATGTGCTGAATCTTCACCCACTACTAAGTTTATGAGGAAGCACAGGAGGCAGCTGGGATGGGAGGAATTCTTCTGGTTGGTCCTCCGTTAAGACAGAGGGCTGGGGGAGCTGGGAATGTTTCTGCAGCAGAGGAGAAGGAAGAACCCATGGGAAATCTCTCAAAATACTAAAAGGGATGCTCTCAAATTTCCAACTGGCCCCTCTGGTAGTCTGTGGATGCCTGCAGGTCATGGGAGGGTTTGGGGTGCTGGGAAGCAGCCATGACACAAATCTCCTTCAGGGCTGCCATCACCAGCATCATGCTTGTGTGTAAAGAGAGAAAAAAAAGAGGGATCTTAATGAAACAGTTTCTTAATTTCTTTCACTCATCTGAACTCTGAGAAGGGCACCAAATGTCTCTTTAAAGAAATAAACCTATTTGCATATTTTGCATAACTTAGCAGGAGACTGTTTGGTTTTGCTACCCTCCCCTACCCAGGATCTGTATCTGGTTTTTCTTTGATCTGGTTCCTCACATCATCAGGAAAGCAGAGCATCAAGAAGGCACCAGCGGGCATGTCTCATTGGTGGGAGCACCCTCAGGCTTGGGACCACCCTGGGAACCTCATGGGAAGGTTTCTGCCCCAGCAGCTGGAGTCAGAGCAAAGTACAGCTCAGGCAGGGGTCACATAAGGAAATTCTGGGGCATTTCCTTGGCAATGGAAAGTTTGGCTTAGTGGTTATTACCACCAAGCCCCTTTGACACTCTGGAGAAGCAGCTGGACCCAGTGGCCAGGACACCCACCAGTATCTCAGGAGACCCAAGGGCTTCTTCTTCCTCTGCTACTTGTTCCTTAAATGACCTCGTGATTGCCCTTGCTGCACCCAGGAGATGGGGCCAGCGGGATGTTCCAAAGCACTTTAAGATCTCAGATAGAAGCAGACGGGCTCCACCAGCCCCTTGCCAGGGGAGGTTCTGTTGGGTTATTTGGCTGGTTTAAATGCAGTTCTTACTAGCTGCCTCTGCTTCTCACCAGGGAGCACGATGTGCTCTTAGAGAGGCTGCAGCAGGCTTTGAAATTCAATTCATCGCAATCAGCAGCAGCAGCTCCTCCGAGGGCAAACGGAGAAAGCCAAGAACGTCGTCTCAGTTAATAAGATAACAATTTAACATGTGGCGGTTTCGTTCCCTCTGCCTCCCTTCAAACAGACCAACAGACATTTGGAGCTGCCTCTAAGTAATTCAGTAGATAGGCTGCTATGATTTCAATCTCCCATCCACCCCGTTAGCATCCAGCAATGCTTCTTGTCATCAGCCAACGGCATTTCAAATATTTACAGCCCTGTGTTTTCCCTGGGGAAGGATCAGAATAAATCATGGTAGCCAACGATAAATCAAAAATTAATCTCCCAAAAGCACCAAGCCTGTCCGATCCCTCAAATAACAACCAGCAGAATTTATCAAGTAAATAGGTCCTGGTGTCTGCATGGCATTGCCTGGGGGTGGAATGGATGGGGTGGGAGGGCAGACAGCCTAAACACCAGGGAAAAATGTTGGGCTACAGCTCTGGGCTGTAGATCCTGTGCCCATGAAGTTCTCAGAGGGACCATCAGCTGGGGCTGAGCACAGAAAGAGGCATGAGGAGAAAAATCAGAAGGTGCTTCACAAGATAATTGTAATGTTTTCCTTTTCCAACACACAAAAATTAAATATACCCATTCTATTGGTATATCTTAATAATGCCCAATTTATACTGTCAGTATTTTGTAGGATATTATTCTCTTACCAATCCCTCTTCCCCCATTTCACTAGATGTGTACACAGATGGTTACTACAAAGCCCCCCAGCGAGAAGCCTCAGAGATGCTGCAGGGTGGGCTCCACTCAGCTCCCACGGGCAGGAGACAGCACCCAGACCTTGGGGTCCAATGGACTCCTCTGAAGTCAGCAAAATCAACCATTCCAACTCCTGCATGCAGCACCACCCCTTGGGGCAAGTGGAGGAGAGGAGGTTCCTGCTCCTAGAAACAGGAGATGGGAGGCACAGGGGTGACCATGGCTCTCCAGTGGCAGCCTGTCCCACAGAGTGATCTCTGCTAAGGGTTGGCACTGTGAGTTCCAGAAGAGGCAGCAGGGAGGAGCAGATCCCTGTGGATCCCTGCTCTGGGTGGGAAGAACTCTCTCTTCATTTAGTGGAGCCCAGAGTAGTTCTTGGATGCTTTGATGTAGCCCACATGTGCAAAGAGCACGAGGTTGGGAGCAAGGAGTTTTGATGAAATTCTCTTTTATTCTCAGAATTATTTTTTTCCCCACATTAGGAAGCCCCTGAAGCCGCAGGACCAGCTGGACAATCCCTGGGAATAGGCCAAACCACAGAGGGAGCTGCTGCATCCTCACTGCTCCTACCTCACTACTCCAAACCTACCATCCTGACATGGATCAACCTGCAGCTCTGTGGACTGCTGCTTCTTAAAAACCTGATCTATCTGAATACCAAAATTAGCTCTTCCCCCTCCTATTTCACAGCTGTTATTTCTGCTTTTCCTGTAGTGAAGGAAAAATTCCCTTTTGATCTTTTCTTTTTTCCCCCTCCCCCTGCAACAAATTAAGACCAAACTCCTCTGTACTAATTACTCCCAGCAGACTCACTGGATGCACCTCCTCTTTCTGCTGAAGCTCAGGATCGAAATGTTCAGTCAATCTTCTAAAAGGAAGAGACATATGAAGAGATTAGAGGCATTTATCGAGATGACCTCAGGTGTGCAGAGGCAGTGCAAATATTCAATCAGAAACGGTGGCTGGGATGTGTGCTGACCCTCCCCCCCCCCTGCACAGGGGTACAGTTCTGACACTCCTCTCTCAAAGTTGGTTTGGTTTGGTTTGGTTTTTTGATTTTGTTTTTGTTTTTTGCCCTCTTGTCCAAGCTCCTCTGAAGTGCAGAGGAAGTCCGTTGAATCCGGGCTCCAGCAGCCAGTGCCACTGCCAGACTTTCTCCTCTAAACAACAGCAAGTTTTTTACAATTATGCAAAGTGGCTCTTTACCACAATTACTACCAAGAATATAAAAAAAAAACCAAAAACAAAACACCCCGCCAAATTATGAAATGAAAAAATTGCTAGACTGCACTTCCCTGCCAAAACAAAGCCTGCTTTTGGCTCAGACTTTGGTACTTTGGTCTTCTCACTCAGACAAATCTGCCTCTTCCCTGGAGGAAAAGTGAAACTCAGGCCCCATTGGGATGTCACTTGCATTTACTGGGATGGTGTTTTATGATCACCCAGGGAGAGGCTGAGCCGGGGGGGAGGTGTACTCCCTCGCACGTCGCTGGAGATGGAGGAAGAGAGGGGTGGATGGTGCATAATAACCCGCCCCCGAGTATCACATCAAGGAGCTAAAATTGGTGCCTACCTGGCATACAGAAAGGAACCTGAGGCTGCAACACAATTATTCTTCCAAATTCAGGTGTTTATCCTGCAGCAGTTTTCCATAATTACACTGACAGTATCTGACAGCCCCACATCAGCCACCATAGGAGCAGTCCCTGGCAGTTGATGTTCTCCCTTCCCTGCTCCTTTCCCCTCCACCTTTCTGATTATTTCCATGGCATTTTGACAGAGATCCCAAAATGGGAAAGTTGAATCTGGATCACTCCAAGATAAGGATCCTTTCAGCCACCACCTGCTGGTTTACCACAGGCACCTCCAGCTTCCATGGGATAGGTACAGCACCAAGCAGCCACTTTTGTCTTTTGCAGTCAGCAGCCACACAAGGTGATGGGATTGGCTGTAAATCACTGTCAGCCCACTGAATTCAAGGAAAAATAGGAATTTACCCCTCCTGTGGGATGTCAAGCTCCCTGTAGCACAAGGATGTTCTTGGCCATGAGGCACAACAATCCGGGCACAGCACTTCCACTATAAACTCAGTTTTCTCAGCTGGCTTCTGATGGATTCAATTTTAAATTGCCTTGCTTCCTTTGAAGCCTCACTGGGGACTTCCCCACAAGGCTCATCAAATATTTTCCATCTCGACTTTCAACTCAATGAAAATTTTCATGGAATTTGCCCTCCTTGGGAAAAAGCAGCAGCCTGTTTTTCATTAGAATGACAAACAAAATAATAAAAGTTTGAATTTCCAGATTAAAGGTTTCATTTTTCAGGTGTCAATCAGCTGCCAGCTTTTCATTTTTTTCAGGCTGATGATGAAAGCACGGTGCATAAAGTGAAAACTGAAGCCCTCAGGCCATGCAGAGACCTTGGGAGTCTTCTACAACCTGCCCAGGTCTTCCTCTGGCTCCACTTTGCTCTCCATGTCATGATGCAGAAATCCTCTCCTGCAGCCCCAGTAACAGCACTCCTACACCCCAGCCATCCCTTCTGGGCTGCAAATCTCTCCTGAAAACAGTCCACATGGCTTTTGCCTTCTCCCTGCACCCATTACTGAGGAGTTTGGCTGCATTTGACCTCTGTGGATCATACCACCATACACCATGTCTCCAGGGCTCACTTTTTGAAGACAAAGTCCTAACAACTTCCAATGGTGCTGCCATCTCATCTGTTCTTCTGCTTAATTGGAAAGCTAGGCTTCAGCCCCGACCCCCCAGCTCTTCCTCTGGGAAAGCCATCTGGAGAAATCTGGTGAGAGATGAAGAAGAAATGCAGGGGACAGATGAGATCTTGTCTTGAACATGTTCCCAGGGAGGCTTCTTCATGCTTTTTTTTTTTTTTTTTTTTATTAGTAGACAGTAGGTTGGGGAATGTAAATAATCTCCTTTGGCTGAGTTTAAATTAAATTCACTTTGGTGAATTTAACTTTGCACACAAGCCTAGGATGAGGCACATCCATGGAATCAACAGGACAGAACCTCACCCTGCTGCTGTCTCCATTCCACCCAGTGAAAATGTCCACCAACCAAAAAAAGAGAAAAATAAATAAATAAATAAATAAATAAATAATAAATAAATAAATAAATTAGGACCACTGGGGGGCTCTGTGCTGAGCTGACTTCCAGGCACTTCTGAGGCAGTTCTCAGACAAGGATTAAGAGCAAGTTCTTGCACTGAATCAAGGAGCAAGCCCTGAGAGGAACCTCCTTTTCCTAAAGGCATCACCTGACCCAGGTACATTCATCAAATGGAAGTGCCCACCCTGAACCTTTTGCTGCTGCTCTGGTTTTTAAGGTACCAACCCCCTCCCCTTAGATCTCTCAGAACCCATCTAGATGTGTCTATCCAAAACCATGCCTGGGTAGCACTCAAATGTGAGCTTTGAGTTTGGAATTCACGGCTTTATAGGACACATCCAGTTTACAGGCTCCCACTCCCTTTTGTTGCCCAGATGGGACCCAGAAGATGCTGCCAACCCTGTGTGGGATTTCATTGCTACTGCAGGTCCTGCACACAGCTGCACCCACAAGCACCTCCACATACTCCAACCTATTCATAGAGGCAGCTTCTTGTGTCCCAAGATCTAAATGACAACATGGTATCTAATATTTAGCACTCGTTCCGTGGCATATGAATTTGCTGTATGCACAAACATGAACTAATTAGTAGAGTTATTTAGTGTGATTCTGCAAAGCAAAATAAAAAAAGGAGAGGCACAAAAAGAAAGAAAGATGGATCAGAGGGGATGGGGTGGGGAAGAAAAGGAATATCGAAGAGCTGCAGGTTTGAGATAGACAGATAGATAAAAGGTCTGTGTAAAAAAAAATAGAAGCAAACTTGTTATTTATGCACATCGTGTCTCTGCGTCTCAACAGCTCTGGAAAGGATTCCCACTTAGGGCTCCGAGGCATCCCCTCAGGGGCTTGTCCACTGCCAGGAAGGAGGGATAGATGGATTCTTCCTCAAGTGTCCCCAGGATTATATCTCCACCCTCCTGTCACTGCTCCTCCCAGCTGTTGGCTGGTGTTTGCCTGGATGGAAGCAGCTTGGAGGACCGACCGACCTGCTCTTGAAGAGGCTGAAAGGAAGGAGATTTGAAAGACAAGAGAGGGCTGAAATTACTGCAAAGGCCATCAGTGATCCCAGTGATCAAACAGAGCCCAGGAGCACCAGCATCACCTTTCAGCAGTGTTCCTGGACAACCAGGCATTGAGTCCTGGCCACGTAGGAGGAATCTGGACTCATGGACCTTGGATGTGCAATAAGATCGACACACAGAACCCAGAGCATGAAGGTGCTGACACACACCTTTTGCTCAAACACACCTCCTCCCCAGCCAAAGTTTAGTTCCAAAGAGCTCAGGGTCCCCAGTCCCCCCCCTCCCTATTGGCAATCCACTTCTCACCAGGAAAGCAGAGCAGGTTGAGGAGAATGGCAGCACTCAAAATCTTACTTCTCTCCCCCAGGGAGAAGTCATTTACTTTCCCAACAGCAGCACAGTTTGGGTTTTCATCCTCCCCACTCCTCATCCACAAGATGAAAGGGTCGGAGGATTTCTCTATGCCTCCTGGTCTGTGTTGCCCTATACCACACACTGTGGATGATGAGGCGCTAAGGCTCTCAACTCGAGAATTTCTCAAGGCAATATTGACTAAAAGGTTTCCTTAAGTGTCCCCTGGTAGGCGGTGTTTGATGGGATTTAAAGGCAGTGGTGAGCTGAGGCTGGAGATTAGCTGGCATTGCCCCTTGGGGAACCAGCTTGCATACACCCCTTAAATTACAAGTAACCCCCCCTACAAATAAAACCAATAACATTTGAAAAACAAGCAGCTCAGCCCTGCATGTCTCAACAAGAGAGGAAAAAAGAAAGATCACAGGAGTGAGGAGGGGGATGCTTGGACCCAGGTGGCTTCCAGGATAGCAGAGGTGCTGCAAGGACAGGGTTCTCCTGCTGGTGTCCTTTAGGGCAGTCCAGAGCTAACTGACTGGCTGTATCTTGAGATTTTAGACTAAACTCAAGCTAAGGTGATGACTTGCATCTTAATCCAGCCCAACCTGCATGGACAGAGAGGAAGGGATAGAACCCAGGTCACAGCAGCAGCTGAGGCAGGAAGCTGAAATTCCCTCTCCTGCCTGCTGGCATCAGCAGAGACACGGGGAGGGCTCTGCCAAGCTGAGCTGGAGGCAAATCTCCCCCTGACTATCCCAATTTTGGCAGCTGCTGTCAGGGCATAAAGCTGTCTGGTTTCAGTCCCACTCCACTAAACCTGACACTGATGTGGTATAAATGTTATCATGTGCAGGGAAAGAGGCCCCTCGTGGCACAATAACAACCACCTCCATACATACCTCCCAGACCCCCTTTTTTTTTTCTTTTTCAGTAAATCTTTAATTGAAATGCCTCCTTGATGCCCAGCCCTGTGGATGAACAGAGGAAGGTGAGGAGACCTGGGGGAGGCAGGCCTTGCCCTTGCTCTGCTGCCTTTCCCCAGATCACTTCTTGTGGCTTGTTATTGCTTTCTGCTGAGTACCTGAGCTATCCAGCTGAAACACCATCGTCGTCCCCCCCCCGTGACCAGCTCAGCATCCCTGGCAAACTTTGCATGGGAAGAAAAAATATATAGTATACACATACAGACTGAGCTATAAAACCAGAGCAGAATAACAATACCAGATTTAAAACAGAGTCTCAATGGGTCCAGCCTCTAGAAGGATGACCACAACTGCATCTTGCACTGGGCAGAAGATCCCTGGAGCTTACTGGGTGGGAGTTGCCCAAGCTGTCTGCCCTAGGTGACACCACACACCAGCAGTCCCTCAAAGGAAGCAAAGCTGATCAGAGGGAGCTATTAAACTGCAGTGTCGCAGACAGAAAAAAAAAAGCAGAACAAAAATATTTTAAAAGTCTTCCTTAATACAACCTGGAAGCAAACTCTAGATCTGGGACTATATATAGATGCTGGATAAATTCTCGCCTGTTGCAGGGTGGCACAGTGCAGCTGCTTTAGCCCAGGTGAGGCTCTGTGAACTGTTTTAACTGGGTCCCTGTGAGCTATTGGTATTTCAGCACATCCTTGTGCTGGGCTTTCAACTGAAAATGCAGCTTTGGGGGCTTGTGCAGCTTGGAGCCTGTGTGAGTGAAAGCAAAGCTTCAAAACCAAACCCTGGACTCAGCATATGGGCCTAGATCATCCTGCCAGAGCCTTCTCAGCATCAGTGATGGGTGCTGCTGGCAGGGCACCTCCTCGGAGGAGGAAGGTTGGTTAGAACAAGACAGGCAGCTGCTTTAATCTCTCCCTGGTCTGGCACATCGTAGGAGCTGAAATCACTGCTCTGCTGGAGCTGCTGCAGCAGCCTGGGAGCACTCAGCAGGCAGGCACTGTCCCGCCCAGCAGAGATGCTCCTGAGGAGAGCAAGATTAAAATACTCAATTTTCTCTTCCGGGTGCTGGCATGGGAGGGGATCAATTCTTTGCAAGCAGGAGCTGTGCTGAAGGAAGGCAGAGCTCTCAAGAAGGGGACAGGGGAGGGAAAGGAGAGTCTGCCAGCCAGGAGTGCCCTCCAGATGATGAGGTTTAAGAGGACGAGTGCTGTGGCAGAGGCAGCAGTACTTCTCTCCCCCAGACCATGGCAGGCAACAGCACTGTCACACAGACACCTGTCACCAGAGGATCAGATTCTCTCTGCACGGCAGCAGCCAGAGCTCTCCTTGCCTCCAAATTACAGCATCGTCCCATATCCCTCATTTCCTGTTTTCCCACCGCACCCTCTCCAATCAGCCCTGGTTATCCCATCGCTTTGCTGGGGCAGTCAGAAGCTGATGATGAGCAGCAACAGGAGAACGCTGACACCTCGCTGGAGGTGTTAGAAGGCACACAGGAGATAAGCCAGGACCCTGGGCACATGGTCACACGGTGTTGAATTTCACTGCAAACGCGAGCACGGACACCCTCACCTGGGATCATCATGTTCACCACAACCTGGAGAGAGATATTTGTCCTGGGAGATGAATACATAAGATTCAGTGGAAAAAGCAATGTTGGTCAGCAATGCTTTGCTCTCCACAAATGACGGGAGACTGGAAAGTCCATCAACAGTCCCCCACTAAACTATCCAGGAGGCACCTGGGCCAGGTCCTCAGACACATCAGAACTCATCAACCACCTTGCAGGGACCCCAGGGCGCTGAGGTCCCATCTCTGACCTCCTGCACAAGGAAGGATTTCACACCTGGGGTGCAGTAGACCTCTGAGCACCCCCAGATGATGAGCACCTCCCTTTGTGTCCAACAGACCTGGTGCATCTAGCACCTCTCTAGAGGGGAGGAGATACAGTGCCCATCATTTGTGGGCAGCAATTCCTTTGTGCTGCAGCAAATCCTAAACCTGTGGCCTGCAAGACAAACCCAAAGCCTTTCAGAATGGGCAGTTTTGTGGCTGCAGTTTATGTTCTCCTGTGTGCAAGAACAGCTCAGCCATAGGCATAGAAATGACAGATCACCCACCCTCCTGCAATTACAGCTGCAGCATGCAGGATGTATTTCTGACCTGACAGCTCTACCAGGGTCCCCTTTGAACACATAAAAAAATCTCTCTTTGTTTATGATGTGACCCATCTGATGCAACAGCAGTCATCAGGATCTCTAATTGCCTGGAGAATTCCAAGGGGTGTTCAGTGGCTGATCATAAACTGTTGGTGAAGGAAAATTACTGATAAGTACACTATCTTGCCGCATCATAAATAATTGGTAGTATTATGAATGTATGAGCCTGCACAATTAGGACCTGAAGGTTGTGCCATATGTCACAGCAAAACTAATTTCTCCTAGATTTGCAGTGGATGATTACTCAGTGTCACCAGTTTATTTTGAAGTGGGTTCTGGCTTGATGTAAATCAGTGGAATTATGTTAAAGAATGGGGCAGCTCTGATTTACGTCAGGTGATGAACTAGTCCACAATATCCATATGGATCTGTAATTATCCACATGGACACAGATATGGCACAAAGCCACTGCTGTGCTTGTTACAGTTATGATCAGAGATAATAAAAACAGCCAATGAGGTATTATATGCCCATCAAAAGTCCCAGGCTAGTAGTAGAGTGAATTTTTCCAATTTCCACAGGCCCTAAGTAGGCAAAATAATATCCTTTTTTTTTTTTTTGTAGGTTGGTTGAAGCTAAATTAGTAAGAGAGATTGTTACAATCAGAGCTATTATTTTGTATTTTGATTGTGAGGAAAAATCAGCCACTACTCATAGATGTCGCATGAATTTACAAAAACAGGCTTTATGATTTAAGCAAATTACAGAGATTTATTTTAGGGAAAGGAGACAATAACACCACCTTTAAGGGGAGAGAATTTACACAAATTAGTCACTTTAGAGAGAGAAGAAGAAAAGAAGGGAAAGGGAGACGACAGAGAGGGGGAGAGGGGGGGAGGGAGGGAGGAAGGCAGCAATTAAGTTTTATCACCGTCCTGCCGGCCTTGGCCTCTGGCTGGAGTGGGGGGGGCCGTAGGACCCGTCGTTCCGGCTTGGTTAATGTCCTCCGTTTTTACCTTTCCTCCGCTGTTGCTGTCCCATAGATGAATCTGAAGCAGCAAGAGAGAAGGGGTGAGGGGGGGAAGAAGAGCCACGCTTCTCCTTTTCTCTTGGAGTTTTTATATAGCAAAAAAGGGTTCCGTCTTTTGCATAAATCACTGGCACACAGACTTGTCAAAGATGACACAGGCTTTTGCCATCCCAAGAATCTTTCTATTTATCCTTATCTTTCAGTCTTTGCCGTCCTGCTCATTTCATTGTCTTTGTCTGGATCATGCACCAGGAGGTGACCTGATAAGCACTCTTATCTTGAGGTGCCTGTCAGGCACAGTGAGGTAAAGATCTGTTAATTGAAGGTATGTTTGGTATGTTTTAAAAGAGCAGAGAGAGAAAAAAAAAACTGATTTGAGAGACATATTTTGTATTTTTAAAGTGTTTACAGAGATTAACTTAATAAATACAACTCTCCACCACAGGGAGATGTCACAGGCTGACAGCAGATATGGACACCTTGGTTCAAGGTTAGAACAGACTTTGCCAAGCATGACTTGACTGCACAAGAAATGCATGGCAGAGCAAGAAAACCTGAATCCAGACCTCTCCAAAACCCACTCCTGGCGCCTGGACCAGCTCTTCAGAAGTGCTGCAAGGCAGGATGGCAGGAGTTGACTCAGCCTCCTCCCTCCTTCAGCAGCAGCATGAGCAAGCAGGGGATGTTTTGCCTACCTGGCTGCTTGGTGGGAATCCCAAGGAGTGAGGGATGCTAGGAGCCAGTACACACTGTGATTCAAGTGAGACCCTCCAGAAATCAATCCCAGGGCTCAGACTGTGTGGAGCAGGCTCAGAGCAAGTTTACTGTCAACTCGAAGCACAGATAGCAAGACAAGAAGGGGGCAGTCCTGTCTCTGCTTTGCAGATGAGTGAGCAAAGGAGCTGGGATGGATCACACACACACACAACCCGGATCTGCTCAGGGGTCTCCATCCAAAGTCAGTTGTGATGATCCCAAGACACTCAGACCTGGTCACCCCCACCCAGCCATCCAGCAGCCTCCATTCATCAGGGAGCAGAGCATCACCAGTTTTGGTCCCTGGCAGGTTTGTATGGCAGGAATTGTCATCTCAAGCCCAAGAACTACTTGCTTTCACCAAGAAGGCAAGCCCTCCTCCCTCACTCAGTGACTTTCCTGCAAAAGCAGGTGGACCTCCATGGCATCCTATCCCTTGATCTAGGCTCAATGAGAAAGCCATGTCAGGGATTCTGCTCCCTGATCCTTACAAAGGCAGATCCTGGTTCAGCTTCTGGAACAGAACACCAGACAAATTTTGTCTGAGACACAAAATGAAGATCTGCACCATTCCTGAGGATTTATCATCCTATTAAGAGTGAGCTTATTAAAATAGGAACAGCCCACCTACCTCGCTGGCAGCCTTTTCAGGCACTCAGCATTCCATCCCCCCCAGGGTGGGCTCTGCCCAGAATCATTCCCCAGCCCAGGGAGTATTTGTGCTCAAGCCCAGGTCTGGCTGTGGGGAGGTGATGAACAGACTGTGCCTCTTCGAGCTAATTTATCACCTCCCATTGTGTCTCAAGATCCTTGCTGCCTCTCAGGTTGTGCCATAGGAGCAGACCTCTTTTCCTGCCTCTTCTGAAGCCATGCAAGCCACCAGCAGGACCAGATAGCTCATTTGATTCAGAACAGGATAGCAGAGCTAATAAGAACTAACAAAGCATTAATAAGATGCTATAAATATACACTGGTCCCTCTTGGAAGCAGCAAGGGGCGAGGAGGGGGGGGGGGGAGAAGGGTGCTTAGCTTTTAGTTCTGTGCCTTGCAGCAAACCCAAGGCTTGAACCTCCACAGAAATCCCTTCTGATCCACTCTGGGCTCACATTATCCACAACACTAGCTCTTTTAGTTTGACATTTTTTCTCCAGCTTCCCCAGCCTGATTCTAACTCCAGCCACCAAAAGAGAGAATTTACATTTCCAATTCCTAGGCAATACAGTCCATTAGGTTTAACAAGTGAATGAACTTCACACAGAACCCACAGCCAGCCCCAGCTCGTGGCTATTCCTTTTAGCTGATTACCTCCTTTGCTATATCTAGGAGCCCCTGGCGTGGTCATGGCAACTGATTTTGCTTAAATGCAGCTGAAGAGTAAAGTTAATTTTAGATGAGGTGAGGAAGAAGCTGGGGCACTCAGGGAAGCTCACTGCTAGATTCTCTTCTCCACTTCACTGCTGGAAACAGCTCTGCCTGACATCTCCTTTGCCCAGACCCCCAGCACTTGCAAATTCCCTGCTTCAGGCACCCACATGCAAGTTCTACCCATCCTCTGGGAAGTGTATCCTTCTCCTCCTCCAGCCAGCCTTCTGCAGAGCTTAACCATCAAGTCATTCAGGTTGGAAAAGACCTCTCCAATCATGAAGTCCATCTGTCAACCCAACAGCACCATGCCAACCATGTCCTCAAATGACACATCTACAGCTCTTTTTATTTTTTTTAATACCTCCAGGGATGGTGAGTGCACCAAAAGCTCAGCTCTGTAGAGGCAGTGGGGAAAAGCTCCTCGCACCCCAGGGGTGGTCTCCATGCCAGCTAGGCTGGCTTGCCCTCCTCCCGTCTAGCGCTACATCTACCACCAAGGTCATTTCCTCTTGGTATATTATAAAGGTGTAAGAAATGTCTTTTAAAAAATCCTGGGGACAGTCATGTCTCAGTACACTCATCTGTATATTGATGTGAACTATTACACCTTTAGCCAGAAAAACCCATA
Source organism: Florisuga fusca (assembly GCA_038090715.1). Classification (NCBI taxonomy): domain Eukaryota; kingdom Metazoa; phylum Chordata; class Aves; order Apodiformes; family Trochilidae; genus Florisuga; species Florisuga fusca. The sequence continues at coordinate 831,634 of JAAWXA010000047.1, read as the reverse complement.
AATAAGCTAAAAATGACCTTAAACATAATTAGTACTTTGGATGTCAAAGGGATGTTTTGGTTGTTCTCTTGACAATGTGAAGTAGGTGGTAAATGGACATTTCTTTGAAGCAAACCTGCTCATTGCTTGAGTCCTTCCTCCATGAAAAAAAAACAAAACAAAACAAAAACCACACCAGCAACCTCAAAAGGCAGCTCCAGAGCCCTGTTTCCCAAATCTCTCATTCCAACCAACACCCTGGAAAGCTTTTCCCTGGGGACTTGGTCAGCTTCTTTTGCTCTTTGGGGTTTTCTGCCTTCTCTGGTGTCGGTGTCCGCCCCCTGACTGCTGCGTACTGCAGGAGTCCGGCTAAAGGTGAGCTTGGAGAAGCAAGGCAGAAATCACTCCTGATATGATTTGAACACGCAGCCTTCTGCCAATTAGCTCAGGCCCCACGTTGGGCACGAATAAAACTGTCATGGTTTAACACTGGCCTGGCAATTAAACCGAATAACAGATGCTCTCTATCAATCCCCTTCTCCTCCTTGATAAGGAAGGGAGAGAGAATAAGAGAAAGAGACTTATGGGTTGGAAACTAAACTACACAAGTTTAATGAAACACTAATGATAAATAGGAAAAATTACTAAATATATAGGAAAAAATTAATACCACGTTCCTCCCCCTTTCCCCCAGTAACTCTCACGTCACCATCGAGGCTGCAGGGCAGCCCTGGGAAAGTCCAGGCCAGACCTCTGGGGTCAGGAGCAGTCGGGGGGGGGTAGCTGGAGGCAGGAACACACAGATTCAGGCTGGCACGGATCAGGACCACAGGCAGATGAAGGGATGGAATCCTCCCAGGATGCCGAAGCAAACAGGGAACAGGTGAAGGAAGGGCAGGAAGGAGAAGGGTCTTTGACTCTCGTGATCCATCAAATTTATACTATGACGTGTATGGGATGGAACACTCTGGTCAGTTCTGGCATCTATCTTGTCTGTTCCTCCCCAAAGGAGGGTTTCAGGTGGGACCTCTTTACTCCTTCTGCAGGGTAAAATGTTCCTCAGAGCTGAGCAGTGTCCTTGGCTCTGCACACCAGGCTCTAGCAGTAACTATAAACATCCAGTGTTATCAGTCCTAGAAGCAGACACTGTCTGAGAAACTTGCTGTTAATTTCAGCAAGTGCAGCTACTTACAAGAAACTTAGCTGAAAGCAAAAGTACAAACCAGAAAATCACTTTTATCCTGGCCCAAACCAGGACATCTGGAGACATTTCTGGCTCCTTGTGAGCACCCACTCAGGCTCCTGTATTGAATTTTTGCTATCCCTCCATACACTGTATGCAAACCACCACTATGAACACAACTGTACATGTGCTCCTTCAGGAAAGCAATACTGGAATAAAACCAAAACCAAAGGCATGCTTTGGCTAAAAACTGCTGGCTACCATGGAGGAAAAAAAAAAAAAAAAAAAAAAAAAAGCATGAGCCCCATGGGCAAGCTTCCCTGCTCTGTCTCCCAGGCTTTGGGATGGGGCTGACCCAACCCCTGGGCATCACTGCTTGCCCAAGGCTCACTGATGAGATGAGCAAGGTACAGAATCCCTTTTATTTGGTTCTTTTGCTGTTGCCTGCAAGCCTCCAGTCAGCCAGCCCAGAGCTCCTTGAAGAAACAGAACCATCCAGGATCTCCCCAGTCATTCCAGTTAATGCCAGAAAATGGAAACAAAGGAGGATCTATAACTGCTATAGCCTTTTCCAGGAGACAGTTTAAAAACAAGAAAAAAAAGAAAAAAAACCTATTGAGATGGATCAACCAATGCTGTGATCTGTAATTTTGCTTAATGCTATTAAAGAAAAGCATTGACCATTTGTGCAGGGGAAAGGCTGGCAGGGTGCCAAGTTTTGGGGTAATGAATTCAGGGGATTAATCTTATTAGTCTGTCTCCTTCACTTCCCCTAACCCTTTAACTTCTCTGAAGATGAATAGCAGAGAAAAAAAAAAAAACGCCAAACCAAACAACCAGATATTGCCTGAGCTGCATCTGATACCTCTGAGACCTTTGTGCTTGGCCCTTGGAGCTGGCAGAATGACTCAGAGGAGGGTGATAAATGAGGGGAACAATGGTGATGTTATCAGAGAGGCTTCAGAGCCTCCAGCAGCTGAAATATGCAGAACAATAGGAGAGGATTAAAAAAAAAAAAAAAAAAAAAAAAGGCGTGGCTGAGAAGTAGGCAGGGGAATATTATTAGCAGGTTACAAGTAGCATGTGTGAAGGGGCTGCACCTCATCCCACAGCACAGGAACACCCTTGATGGCTACACCACATATTCAGCAGCATTGCAAAGGGACAGCTGCAGCTTTCGAGGGAGGAGGATGTGAAGGAGTGATGGAAGCCACCACCTCCCACCTCTCTTGTCTTCCACCCACCTCTGGGATGCCAGCAGGGAGCAGCAGGCCCCCTTCACCTCCATGTGCTCAGACAGGAGCAGCTCTGGACAGGAGACATTCCTGCTCCCACCAAGCCAGCAGTGGCCCAGAGCTGCTGTTGGAGGACAAGTGTGGAGACCCCCCAAGCAGCGCTCAGGCGGGGTTTCACCCCACTCCCAGGACAGGCTCATCACTGCTGCTTTTACCCTGGACCCAGAGGGAGGGATGCTCGTGGGCGGAATTATTCATCAAATCCCATCTTGGAGCCATCAGAAAGCCCAAACTAATTTTCCAAGTTTCCCCTCCCTTATCTCTGAATACCATGATGGGGAGGAAATCTCTCTTTTACACCCCATTCCCTGGTCGTACCCATAAAGCATTGCTCATGGACTTTCCCCAGGAGCTGAGGAGAGCAACATTGCTCTCCTCAGGTGTCACCTATAGACATCCCCTTACCTTCACATCATTTAACATGACAAACCTCTTCATTAAGAGCCATAAATATTTATATAGAAGGAAGGCAGACAACAGAGCCAACACCTCACACTGCAAAGGGATTCAAGAGTGGAATATTATTTACAACTTCTTCAGGAACACTCCAGCATCATCTGCTTGGTGCCTCCCACCCCACTCCATGTTATTCCTTCCAGGAAGGGAAGATCCATCTCCAGGCACCAAGGAGTTTGCCTGGGACATTTCTCAGCTGGAACTGACTCTACAATCTTTCTCCATCAAGGACATCCCACACAGACAGCCCCCAGCTCCACCAAGGGATGGGGAAGAGGGGAGGAAGCCAGAACTCTCAACTGTAGGGAACAAACCCCACTGTACCCACCAGATGCCCAGCAGGGATAGATTTCCCAGCTGCTTTCAGCCTCTTGGATGGGAATGTGCTCTTTGCTTCACCGTTCTTGTCTCAAAGCCAGACCTGATGACACCAAGCTGCCCATCAGCCCCTTCCATCTCGGGGAGGGTTCAGCAGAACCTGAGGGTTGCTGTACCATCCTGAATCCAGCCAGTCCCCACAACGGGGTCAGCAGCAAAATGAATCCTCTGGGAGCTGCCCAAAAGCCCTGCCTGGGCACAGGCAGTAGCTATGCACACCTTCCTCCCACCCAAAACATGTCCTTCTTTCCTTACCTTCTCCCACCTGCCCAGGATCACCACCATGCCTCCCATCCTGTATCTTATGCAGGATGCTAGCAGCAAGTAACACCAACAATTTCTGGTGGAAGCCATTCCTCCGTGCTGACAGGGCCACCTGAGCTGGGGCACCCTTAGGAGGAGGGAGCTAGCACCCCAGAGCATGGCACTGGAGGTCCAAGAAACCCAACTCTTCCCTTCAGCAGCTTTATTGGCTGAGAAGCTCTCACACAGGTGCTCTGTGTCCTGAAATTCCAATGCTCTCCAGGTGCTGGACATCAACCTTGATGAAGGCATCCAAGCATCTCCTGTGTGAGCTCCTTCAGGAGCACTCAAACCTTGTGTTCTTTTCTATTAATATTTTACTAATTAATCTCTTGGCACCTGTGTTGGAGCAAACAGCCAAATTCAAAGCCATTTTTAGAGATATTTCCAGAAAGTGCCTTCAGAGCACTGAAGCCACCAGGCACTCCAAGGGCTATCCTGCTGGATGGGAGCAGAGTCACAGGAAGAATCACAGCCCTTGAGCTGTCCCAGGAAGCTCATTCTGGAAATATCCTGTCTGCTGCTTGTGCATCAGCCACTGCTTGAGCAGCTGGTGCAGAAGTTATTCCACAATTGATTTTTTTCAAAGAAGAAAACCCATAAGATGCTCACAAGCAAGTTTCAAGCCAAGATTTGTCCTGAAATTTATTTTCTGGGAGGCAGTTCCAGCTTCCTAACAAATCCCACACAGTGCCCATGATGCTCCAGTCCTTTGTCTTACACTTATGATTTGTGACTGAACTGGAGCATTTCCCCAATTCCTGTGTGGAGAGGAGCTGAGGGAAGGTGGGCAGAGTCTGGGACCTCATCCATGAGTCCTGAGCTTCCCAAAGACCCCACAGCAGTGTCACAGGTGTAGGGTTTTCTCCTGGCAAGCAGAGCTCTGCAGACTGAGTTCTCATTAATCCTCACACCCAACCAGTTAACCACAGCATTAAATTAGCGTCTGGATAAGCTTGCACAGGAGCTGCAGGAGATCCATCAGTGTGAATCAGTCTCTGGTGGCCCTAGATCAGCTGCAGAGTTCTGGGGACATTGGGTGAGCAAGGAGTGCATCCATGGGGCAGAACCTGGCTGCCCCTCCACAGGGAACACACAGGGATCCAACACTGGTGGGACCTCACAGGCACCTAGAAGACATGTGCCCAGGTCTCCCAGAGGGCCAAAGGAAATTGAGCAGCTCAGTCCCACTGGAGGTGGGACAATCCTTTCAAAAGAAGAGTGAGGTGGACGTGAGATAGACCTGAAAAGTGCCACTTGTGTCACCTGCCAGGATATTTAACCAAAACCGAGCCATGGATGACTCACAGTGACACACTTGTCCAGGCAGCAGCCACCACAAGGGGAAGACCAGACTGTCCATACTCTTTTTCCCCAAACCTGCCCCAGATGGGTCCAGAGCACCACACATTCAACCAGAAACCCCATCAGATACACCTCTGTGCCTGCTGCAGGGCCCAGAATGGGGGACACCTGGGTGGTACTGGCACCTAACCCACAGCTCTCATACTCATCAGGGATTCTGAATGCAAAAGAATCACCCTGGGAAAATTGTTCCTGTTGTGTTTCCTCAAAGTGCTTTGTAATGAGGCTTGAAAGGCATCAAACTTTCAGTACCAGGGTGGTTTTTGCCCTCTCATTTCCAGCAGTGTGTCTCTAAGAATTAGCTGCCCGAATACCTAAAGATGCTCTGTGCCACCAGATGCGTGGTGGAGCATCCTTCCAGCTTCCCAAACTGAAGTCTGCACCCAGGGCCCTTCAGCTTCTTCCCAGGATTATGCAGGAGAAAAAACATCAGACCCTTCCTTCCAACCTAAATCAATCATGATGCCACCTGAAACGCCAGCCCTGGCTTCTGGCAGTGGCAGGATTCAACCTTTGTTTTCTGGAAGAATTTGCATCAGGATACAGAAGGAAGGGTGAAAACCAGCTGGGTCCTGGGGTCCCCATGGCCTGATGTTCTCCAGCCTGTGCTCCTCAGGGTTCTTCCTCCAGGTCCTGCTGTCCCAGCTCCCTCTCACCACCCAGCCCAGGGGGCAGAGAAGGATGATGGTTTGCTGTGCCCAGGGAGCATCCCAGGACCAAGCCCTGGCATCTGCTGAGGTGTCCAGAGCAGCAAGCATGTTAAGCAGCAAACATTGTGTCTTATGCCTGTCTGAAGGCTGGTTACACAGCTCCCATTGATTTGTTCTAATCTGTAATTATTTGAGTGGATATTTTTTAAATATTATTTATTTACTTCATGCTCTGTTTGTTTTCATTCTCAGGGAGATGAACAATATTTCTCACTGCTGAATTGATGCTGGGCAGGCTGGGGTGGGCATGGGTCTGGCAGAACAGCAGATCCTGGAGCTGATGGACACCTACATGTTCCCCAGCTGCCACCCTGAGCTTGAATCCACCGTTGATTCCTTCCTTCTGTTTATCTCATATCTTTTCTTTTTTATTATTCTGGTGATTTAAATTTTTTCTCCATCTTTCTTCCATGCCACCAGCTTTCATTGATAAATCAGCACCTTTGTTGTGAGAACTCAGTGTGTTCTGCTAGGAAAGAATTTGGAGAAAGCCAGAATGGTGCAAAGTGAGCCTGAATGCATTCCCTGGAGCAGGCCCAGTTTTTTATTACTCCAGTTCTATTAACAGTAAAACAACATTGCTGTGCTTGCCTGGTCCATGCTGGAACTCATCTGAGAGCAAATTCTGGCTGGGATGGATCTTCTCACCCAAGTTCAGGGATAGCTAAACATCAGATTTATTCATTTCCCTGACCCAGTTAGTGGGTCACCTTTTTCATTTACCTTGCTTTTTGCCTCTTGGGTTCCTGGGAGTCCTCTGCTGGTACTGTGCAGGAAAGGAATTATTAGTTATTAGTGGGAGACATGCTATAAATGTAAAGCACAAGAGCAACCCTTAATCATCCCCATCATTAGTTAATTGCCATAGTTTGAGCATATTCCAAGGATAACAGTGTTAAATATAGATATAGAAATTGGATCTATTTGGGGAATTTTGTGCTCTCTTTGCAGCAGATTCTTTGCTGCTCTCCTGGAGGATATCACTGGGGACTGTCAGGAGAGTGGCAGCCAGAGGGATGTGGGCTTCAGCTTGGCATATGGGTGAATCTCTTCAGCTAGAGCCATGCCTGGCAAACAAGTGCAATTAGGATCCTGCTTGATTTTGCACTCTGCTTTTAGGGAAAACCTGTTAAATACCTGGGTATTTGAGGTTCCAACAGCACCTCAGCCAAAGTCACAACAGGAAATCAGAGGCAGAGCCAGAAGCTGGCTCAGGATGGGCCGAATCCTGCTCAGTGCAGCTGGTTTCCTCCACAGTTTCATCTATTTCTTGGATCTTGGATGAGTAGACGTCCTTGTTCTCATTGCACATTCCCAGTTTTCAGAGCCCTTTTTTGTTCCTTTCTCCACTGTCCTCTCTGGTTTTTTCCCTCCTTCCTCCCTTTCCTCCCACTCCACTAAACATTTCCTTCTCAGTTTGGGGAGTGGCACTCCTGGAGCTCAGCTGGCTATGGAGCAGAGAGGCTTTGAAGCACATGGAGTGGCTCCATCCTCAGTTCCCTACCCAGAGATGTTTCCAGTCCAGCACTACACCAAACGCTTTTCTGTTTAACTCCTCCTTTGCAGGGGCTTTGCAGCAGCACTGAGGAGGGAGTGAGATGCTTTTGCTCCAGACCAGGAGCAAGAGGCAAGAGAAGCAGACACCCATGCTACCGTCCAGCCACACAGATCATCAGAGGCTGCTGAAGATAAATCCCTTGGCAGCAGGGAGGCTGGTTTGGAGAGATAAAGCCCCAGTAAGTGTTTTTCCCCAGGATTGGCAGGGAGGTGGATGTCATGCTCCCTGTGTCTCATCAACTCAGAACTGGCAGCCTTACACTTCCCTGGCCATCCTGCTGGGCTCTGATCTTCAGCATTTGGCCACTTTTGGGGACAGAGTTGGGATGGAGGAGTGAGTGCTGCCTGCATTTCATCATAAGGCAGTGGGATGTGCCTGGCCTTGGGTGGCACCTTCTGTGGGGGTGCAGGGTGGGGGTGTCAACCCTGAGCATCCCAGACGTTCCTGGAGGAGGTGGGGGTGGGGGTGTGTGAATTGGTGTTTTCACCCATACGTGAAGTCTGCTCCTTTCAGCTGGATCCAGACCTTAGCAGAAGGCAGAGGAGCTGTCAGCAAAGTCTCAATCCCTTCCCTGGGATGCAGCAGGGGGTGCCTGGGCAGACGATCTTGGAGAGGCTGGAAAGGGGAAGTCAAAACTTAATAGCACATTAAGACACCTGACTCATTAAAAAGTCATTAGTCTCTGTCAGGAGTGGCTTTAATTAACAAATGCCAAGAACTGCAGTGCTGTCTCCTTGCTGCCACTGTGCCTCATCAGTATTGTGACCACCTGAATGCTGCTAATTAAATGCCATTTAAAGCTCCCCCAAACCTGGCAGCAAACTTTCAACACTCTGCCAGTTTTTCTCTGCAGCCTCTGAATTCACCTTGTTTGTCATTGTACTCCCCCACACAGGGGCCACATATTTTGGAAAAGCTTCCCTCTTCTCCCAAGAAGTGCTTTCTAAAGTTTCTCTCTATCTCTTGCTTGTATAAGCTCCAAAGCCCACATTTCTCCTGTGTTTTTAAGGCTGCAGGAGCATTGACACTGCTGTGTGGCAGGTTGGAGAGCTGAGCTGCTATGAAACACGGGCCCACCAGCTCCTGGAGGAGGTCATAGAAACACAGTTGGAAAAGACCTCTAAGATCACTGAGTCCAGCCATCCCTTGAAGATGTTCTTGCTCATTGCAGAGCTCTTGGATTAGACAGCCTTTAAAGGTCCCTTCCAACCCAAACCATCCTGTGATTCTATAAACATGTTCCTCAATCTAATGCTCCTTCAGCATCATCAGCTTCTACCCATCCTCAACGAGAGAAGGTCCTCAATCCTCCTCCCAGCCATGGGTGACCTCCAGCTGTGATCCTTGCTCCTGTGCATTCCCCACCAGCAGGCAGCCCAGAGCCCCCAGATATTCCTTGGCCATTTCAAGGCATCTGTTGATGAGGAATGAAGCTGCTGCTCAGAGGGAAACTCTGTCAGCCTCATTTATTTCTCTGCATTGCACTTTTACAGAGGCTTCACTGTCAGAGCTGCACCAGTGGAAAATAACCCCTTGTGTCCCTCTGCCAGCCACCCCTCACCCCAACCCCCTTTGCAGAGGGGCTCTGGGTGCAGCTGCTTTTCTTTGGAGCAGAGACCCCGAGGGTCTGTCAGCCTTGGGCAGGGGACATCCAGCCTAGCTGATGGCCCAAAATAGCTGAGTGGGTCACCATCTGGAGCAGAACAGCTCACCAGAGAATACCCAGGAAAAACAAAAGCTTCTTGCATCAAGAAAAGAAGTTCAGCAAAACCTTTTGCAGAGGAGGTCAAGGCAGGAGAAGTTGTGTCCAAGAGCTGAGAAAGGATTTACATCCCAGTGTCCTCTCCTTCCCTTTCCCTGTAATCATCTGCATCCCAATCCCATCACCCCTCTTCCTCTTGTCCCCAGAAACTCCAGGGCTGGGGAGAAAGAAGACATTGCCAGGGCCTTTCCTTGACTTCTCCTTGTCCTGTGAGAGCAGTGATGATCTGACCATGAATCCCTTTGCAGGAGATGTGGAGCCTTTTGAGAAAAGCTCTGCTCAGCCTCCGAGTTCCACCAGCTTGGAGCTTATACCCAGACCATTTCCACTGATAAGAGCTCCTTCCAAACCCCCTCGTGCTCCTCAGCCCGGGCCACCTCTCCCTTCCATCATTCCCTCTCTGCAAACAGCCCGTCTGTTCCTTGGATAATGGGTTTGCTTTGTACAATTTCAGGAGCCTTAATACTTCATCCTGACCTCTGTGGGCAACATCAAATCAAATCAATTTAACCACAGGCTCCTGATTTCCTTGAGTTTTTCTTTGCTCGCATTGTCCCTAACGTATCTGGTGCTGCTTTCATCCGACAATCAAAGGTTTCCCTTTAGCTGCACCCGTGCTCGGGGACGTTGGCAAACACACCATCCATAAAACATACAGCGTCCTCACGCAGGGATTTACATAACAGTAGCACTGAAGGCATCCAAAAGAATCGGTGATTAGACTTAGGAGCAATTACAGCCACGGCTCCTGCAAAGGGGGAGGAAGCTGACAGCGGAGATGGGCTGGGAAACGCCCAGGTCTCTCCCAGCTCTGGCAGTGACACTCGTGTTTTACACCTCGCTGAGAAGTACCCAGCTACTGGCAACTCCAAACCTCCCCACGGTCCCCTTGTTTTCCATAACCTGAGTGACAGCAGATTTGCAGAGAGACATCTGGAACGAGCTGGGGCTCCACATAGAACATCTTTAAGTTCCTGCAAGTGCTGTCAGCTCCTCCACCACGGGTTGAGCGTGGAAGATGGAGGAGATTGACTTCAGGCTTTGCAAAGGAATTTGCAGCTGGATATGGCTCAGAGCGTGTGCGATGCTCGCGTGTCCCAGCTAGGGAGGGAGAGATGTGGCGTGAACTACCATAAATCAGAGTAACATTCATTCACCTCTCTTGAGTTTGGGAAATTGCTTTGAAATGTGTTCCTAGCAGGAAGGCAGAGAGACAGCAGCAATTTGGTGCCCACAAGCAAATCTAGGGCCCACTCCAAACACATCCAGACATCAAAATTTGCTATTTAAAGAAATGCAAACCTGTATTGCATGTGCCAGATAATTGTAGATCTGTGGGAGATTTGGGGCTATCTGATAAGGCAAACAGCAAATAAAACAACCCAAGCCCAACTTTTTCATTAGAGTCCATACTTGTAGAGTCTTGAATAAAGGTCTCCTTCTCAAAACTGTAACTTACAGACACATCTTTAATTTTATACCTTTTGTTCTGTGCATTCCGAAGCACTGGGTTGAGCTCCCACCCTTAGCGCAGAAGCAAGACTTACTTTTACCCAGCCAAACCAAGCAAAAACACAGATAAATAATCCCAGAATTTGTAGCTGCTTGATTGTCATGGCAACCCTGCAGCCTTTCTCCTCCTCCTCCTGCGCCTCCTGCCAGCCTTGGGGAGCCTTTCCCCCAGTTCCCATCTGCTATACAGGGCTGCAACCCCCCCAGTTTCCCTGCATCAGTCCTGGCTCCTTGGACAGCCTTTAGTTTTTGTCCCTGTTGTCTAGCACTGGGCACTGCCATACCCAGAGATGATGGCACCAGAGTCATCTCAGATCACTTTGTGATCTGCCTCATGCCCAGCTCAGCTGCCCCATAGCCAGGAGTTGGGAGAGCAGGGGCAAAGGACTCATTCTGCCCAACCTGGGTAGATATCAGGACCCCAAAATCCACCAAAGAATCATAAATATATTTTCTTGCACAAAAACAGGTTGCAGATTTTGTCTCTCCACTTTGCACAAGCAGAATGAGCATCATGCTCCCTGCTCCAGCTTCTTAATTCTGATGGATTTTTCCCTTCCAGCAACACAGATCTCAAGCCAGCTCACAGCCAGGCCAGCTCCCAATTAAACCAGCTCCCAATCAAATCAGCTTACAATTAAGCCAGCTCCCAACAGGCAGGGAGAGCCACTGCTCTCATCCCAGTGTGCTGGAGTTAATGGGAATTGAGATCAAAGAAACTAGAGGAGAGAGCCCTGGGAGAGCCGGGCTGCAGCTTGGGGGCTGGCTTAATTG
>JAAWXA010000047.1:759329-820339 GCA_038090715.1 Florisuga fusca | reverse complement strand
GGGGGGGGGGGGGGTGCACAGGTCCAGGCCTGTCTCCAATGAGGGGATCCTGAGCTCTGGAGGCAGGTGAAGCCAGGTGGGTCCCTGCTAAGTGTTTCTGCTCCATCTGAGCCACCTGATGCTTTGCTTTGGCATTCCTACCTCTGGGAATTGATGCTTGGAAGCCCTTCTGAAAGGCAGCACAGGCACTCGGGGTTTTAATTGCATGCTTGGGATCCTATTCCGTTCCAGACCAGGTATTATTTATAAAAATAGAAAGCAGGAGAGGGAAGGAGAGAGGAAAAATATCAAAGGGCTCTTGAATTTTCATGCTTCGTGTGAGCAAGCAGCCTTTTGGATCGGATCACAGCCTCAGTCGTCCGGGGAGGACACGGAGAGCTGGTGTGGGGAGCTGAGACCCATCAGCACTTCACTAATGGGCTCCAAGGGCCAAACCCCGGAGCAGCTCGGCGAGGCAGAGGGCAAGGACAAGGGCTGCTCAGAGATGAGTCATTTACAGTCATTAAAAAGGGCTTTTTTTTTTTTTTTTTTTTTTTTTTTTTTTTTTTTTTTTTTTTTTTCTTTCTTTCTTTCTTTCTTTCTTTCTCTATAAAGGAGCCGTGGAAGGATGCCAGTGAGCATAACCTCTGCGACTGCTGGAGGAATCATTCTGTGGAGGAATTAGCAGCACGATATTAGTTGCAGGCAAAGAACTTAATTAGGGGATTCAGCAGAGATTCCAATTACAAAAAATAAGAGGGAAAGCAAGCCCTGTGCCTGGCTTCAAGCTCTTCTGGGGGAAGAGGTGGTGTGGAAGGGGATGGCAGCTCTGCTTCGGGCTCCTGGAAATCCTCTGACAGGAGTCCTGGAGGAGCCGGGAGGGAGAGGATAATGGATTCGGGGGGCTGGGGACCTGTGGCCGAAGCGCTGCCTAATGAGGGATGAGTGTCGTCGAAGGTGGCAGCTCTGCAGGGTCCCAACACACCAGGGCTGCTGCCAGCGGGTCTGGGGGGGTCCTGCCAGGAGGGAACCACGGGTGGAATTTCCAGCTCCAGCACCCAGTGTGTACCGCAGGGGTGTCCACGCATGTGTTCTCCCACGCCCGCCACTGCCCGCCTGTTACCGCAGCTCATGTGCGTGTGTGCCCAAGGAGAGAAAAGGTGTCTGTCCCATTGTCATGGAAACGCTGAGAAACCCAAACCCCTCCGGCACACCCCTCTGGCTCTGATGCCGCTGGAATTCTCGTTGCCAGGCAAAGAGCATCCAAACGCACCCTGGGGCGGTCGGGTCCTGCTAGAACCACGACGGTGGCATCCCGCGGTCCCTTGTCCCTGCCAGAGTGTGGCCTGGCCTTGTCGCCCCTGTTGCTCACCTCCAGAATGAGCAGAGGTGAGGGTGACAGAGGACCCCAACCCCAGGGACACTGCGGGTCACGGGCTCAGCAGCTGCCCCACTGTCCCAGTCTCCGGCGTGGGACAAGCCAGCACACCGCCAGTCCTCCTCCCGGGACGTCCCTTTTGTTCCCCCTCTTGGTTATCACCGAAAATTTCTGGTTTCTCTGATCTGTGTGTGATTTGTCCCCACGTCGGGCTATTGACCCTCAAGGGGCTGCAGCATGAGCCTGTGTGGGGCAGAAGCCCGGCAGTGGGGAAGGCGTAGGAGACCCCACCCCTTCCACCCCTTTTTTGTATCCCTGCAGAATCCTGGGAAGACAAAATAAGAGCACTTTCTTTCTTCTTCTTTTTTTTTTTTTTTTTTTTTTTTTTTTCTTCCCTGTTCAGAAGAGGGAAAGGATGGTGGCAGAGCCTGGAGTCTGCACAGCAACATCCCTGCTCCCTCCCATCAGGGGTCAGAATAACATGTCCTCTGTGATTAGAAGACTCAAAAGTGTTAATTGTCCTGCCTGCTACCAAACACAACAAGTTGTGGTGCCACTGGCTGATTCTTCAGCCTTTTAATTACGTTTTTCTCTGGCAATAAAAGAAACAAATTTGACTCCTAAAGCAGCACGTAACACATGAGGCATCATAATCATTTTCTTCACTGGTCTTTCCTCACTGGCGAACCTTGGGCTCTTTAGGAAGTTTATTTCCCCCTGGACCAATCTCCTGCCTGTAAATCTGAGATCGGGTGGGGGCTAAGACAGCAAGAGTGAGAGGAAGAATTCTGCAATGCAAAGCTCATTCTATCAAAAAAACCCCAAAACCAACCAAACCAAACCAAAAAAACACACCAAAACCCCAACATTATTCAGCATGCCTTGATTCTTCATATAGCGGGGGACTTCATCAGGCTCACATCACCCCCATGATTTCCTTCCCAAGGTGGCTGTAAAAAAAACTGGTAGGGGGAAAGATAAACTGAGTTGCTCCTCCTGAAGTTCTGGGGCTGTCAGAGGGAGTCAATCTCTTTTGGGCTCTAACTATAGCTGTTGCAGAATTTTATAGTACACCCCTGATTTATTATCAGCTTTTATAGTAGCTGTAAACCAGTCCCAAAGCAGAGAAATAAAGTAACCGGAAGAACGTTGCTCCTTCCCACCCACAATGGTCCATGAGGCAGTATCAAGCAAGCACCCCATGGACAGCATTTTGGGAATGGTTCATTCTGTGGAGAGCACTTAGGGGATGTTGTTTTGATCTGAAATGTCACCAGTGGGGTTAATCAGTGCTCCATGCCCCAGAGTTTAGTATGAAAATCTTGAAGGTGGTGTGAGGCTCTGGGTGAGGGATCTTTAATCATGTATATATTAATCATATTATATATATATATATGTATATATAAATATATACATATAATCATGTATATATTAAATCATGTACTAATTTAATCTTGTAATTAGTTCCTGGGTGTAGGGAGAACAACAGTCCTGCAGTCAGGACCCTCGCTTCTATCTGGGGAAGGAGTCCTGAGCCCAGTTCTCTTTGCTGCTCTGGATTCCTCTTGTGATCTTGTCCATACAGACCCAGTGCGCCAAACTTTTTTAGCTACTGAAATCAACGGGGGCTTGGAGTGGGTGCTGAAATGTCTGTATTGATCCCTCCCTCAGCCCCCCTGTTCCTCATTTCCCAAGCTTGTGTCCATGGCTGAGCCCTTCCAGGACCCTGGACCCAGCACCCCAACACCAGTTGTCACCATGGACTTGTTCTTGTCACCTTGCCCTGCCCCAGCTTTGCTTCCCCTTTTCAGGAGGGGATGGGGAGTGTCTCTGGGTAGCATTGAATGTGAGTAGGCTGATCTGGAGGGATTTGGAAATTATACCAAAACAAGCACTAAAAGATACTGTAACAATATATATTAAAAAATAATAACAATGATAAATAATAACAATAAATAATTATATAATAAACAATTATTTATAATAATGTCCTGGTTTGGGACAGGATAAAGGTGATTTTCTGGTTTGTACTTTTGCTTTCAGCTAAGTTTCTTGTAAGCAGCTGCCCTTGCTGAAATTAACAGCAAGTTTCTCAGACAGTGTCTGCTTCTAGGACTGATAACACTGGATGTTTATAGTTACTGCTAGAGATTGGTATGCAGACTCAAGGACACTGCTCAGCTCTGAGGAACATTTTACCCTGCAGAAAATGTAAAGAGGTCCCACCTGAACCCTCTGGGGAGGCCTGAGACAAGATAGATGCCAGAACTGACCAGAGTATTCCATCCCATACACCTCATACTCAGTATAAATTTGAGGGATCACGAGGGTCAAACACCTTTCTGCTCCCTTCCTGCCCCTTTTCCTGCCCCTTCCTGCTCTTCCTTCACCGGTTCCCTGTGTGCTTCGGCATCCTGGGAGGATTCCGTCCATTCGTCTGCCTGTGCTCCTGATCCATTCCAGCCTGAATCTGTGTGTTCTGCCTCCAGCTCCCGACTGCTCCTGACCCCAGGGTCCAGCCTGGACTTTCCCAGGGCTGCCCTGCAGCCTCCGTGGTGACGTGAGAGTTATTGGGGTAAAGGGGGGAGGAACGTGGTATCAATTTTTTCCTGTATATTTGTATATATTTAGTAATTTTTCCTATTTATCATTACTGTTCCATTAAACTTGTGTAGTTTAGTTTCCAACCCATAAGTGTCTTTCCCTTATTCTCTCTCCTTTCCTTATCAGGGAGGAGAGAGGGATTAATAGAAAAACCTGTTATTCGGTTTAATTGCCGGGCCAGTGTTAAACCATGACAAATAATAAATAATAACATAATAATATGTTCATTGAGCCTGATACTGATGGTGGAAGTGAGGATTTACTGACAGCCCTGATAAACCTGGCATCAGTACACAAGAGATTATGATTTGAACCCTCCCCAAGACTCCTAAACTCAAACACGTTACTCCTCCAAAACAGCAATCATTCAAGCTCTCATTTTTGACAGGGGAAGAGGGAGTAGGAGGAAAACACATAGTAGATCCCTGAAAACCTTTTTTTCTAAGGCAGATCAGGGAAGCTTTGGGGCCTCGGGCTGGGCAAGCCAGTTTGTGTTTTACCAAGCTGGTTTTTCTTGGCATTACTGCTGAAGGAAGGCAGCTTATTGATCCCTGCTTGCAGCAAGGCACAACAGGAGAACCCTGAGCACTCAGGGTAATGTATGGCTGCCCTGCCACGGGCAGCAGAGATGCTGTAACTCAGAAGCAGCCAGAACCTTCCTGAGTTATAGCTCTGTCCTGTTCCAGCAATAGGTCTGCAATAACTTACTGCCTGCTGCTAGGATGTGATTTGGTTTATTCTGCACTGGGGAGATGAGGGAGGGAAAGGGGTGTCTCTTCTTTGGCTCCAGAGAAAGGCCTGCAGGTGGCTTTTCTGAGCCCCTCCAGGGCTTATGTCTCCATCATGCTGCCTCCTGTTGTGTCCTTAAATCATTAAAGAATAATAATAGCCATGACACCAGAAACAACCCTTATAAATGAATAATGATGACACGAATCTCCTGGAGATATCAGTACCACTCCAGCAGCTCCTGGCTCCACTGGGAGGAAACAGAGTCAGGTTTGGTTCAGCTGATCCCTGGGAGGAAATTGCTGCCAGGAATGGATCCTGCTCAAAGCAACCCTGCCATTGTGCACCCGGGACTGTGACAATCTCCTTCCACCCTCCATGTATTCCCAAGAACCTTCCTGGCCCCAGCACATCCTTGGGAAGCTGTGTTCCACCTTTGTCCCTGGAAGATGCAGTGGATGGCAAACCTTACAGAGATATCAGGGGCTTTGTTCATCCAGGTGTGTTGGAGCAAGGGCTTGGCTGAGGATGGTTTGTCCAAGCTTAACTCTCCAGACTACTGCTTCTCCCTAAAACTGCCTAAGAGCAGCTCCCCAGGGAGCTAGTAGTGTGTCTTAAGGGATAAGAAGGAGGATGTGAAGCTCCTTACAATCCTACATGTGTAACTGACTGTAGGTAAAAAGTCATCCTGAGACAGCAAGCTGCTTCTCCAGCAAGAGGAGTTTTTAACCCCTTGCATCAGGGGAATATGTTCTGGGTGAATTCAGGTGCAGAAGAGCCATGAGAACTGCTGAAGAAGCAGAGAAAATCAATTAGTGCCATCTCGGCTAAAATCCCACACAGTTAAAACCTGGATCAGACTGTAGTCTGCCTTAAGATAGCATCTTGAGAGTGAGTGTGTGTTAGTCATCATGTGCAGCAAAGCTGGCTTAGGGCACAGGGGAAGCCTGATTAAGAGGAAGGTGTAAGATGGAGAAGGCTCCAGGACACCCAGAGCCACTTACTCCCCCCCCCATGTGTCTGGAGCAGAAGGAAATCCCTGCTCCATCGCCTTCCTTCTCCTGCAGAGGAGGCAGCTCAGACTGACTGAAAATGTGTTTACAGAAATGCATCTTCCCTCCCCTACATAAAATCTGTTTAGAGAAGGCTGGGTCAGCATGTCTCTCTTCTGTGTGACAGTTGATGTCCCATGTCCCCAGGCAGACTAGTGTCCCCACCCTGCAAAGGGGAAAGGGACCTGCCTGAGGCCACCCAGGTAGTCTGTGGCAGAAGAGGAGAAACTCAATTAGCCTTAAGACTTAACAAGCACTTTTGAACTTCCCCGCAGTTGGAATGAGAAGTGATAAAATGACCTGGGCTGAATGGTGCTGCACAAGCTGCCACCAAGCCTTGGATGGGAGCCCTGAGCAGTTCATCTGGGTTCAGCCGTTTCTATGGAATCTGCTCATCGGTCCAACCCCCATCGAGGTCCCTGCAGCGCTGCCTGATCCAATCAGCTGCTGCCTCCGCACCTCCCCCAGACCCATGTTTTGGAGCAGAGGGTGCCCTGAAAACAGTCCCCAGGAGCTGTGAGGGGCTGCAGGGCAATCCAGCCAACTGCGGGAGCATCCATCCCCGTCCTGAAGGCCAGAGCAGGCAGAGCTCTCACTGTCCCGCCTGGAGCTGGATCCAACAGTGCTTGGAGGGATTACTTGTGTCCTAGGGAGATGTGGGCTGCTCCCTGCAGCACCCCTAGGTTGGGGTTGTCTCCTACACCAGGGAGAGCCCAGAGCAGCTCTTGGCCTTGCCCACAGCCACCTGTGCATGCCGTGTCACAGAGACACAAGGATGCAGCACTGGGGATAGGCACTGAAGGGTTATCAGTGGCTTGGTGTGACTGCCTGCCTCCTCAGTCCTTCTGCCTTGAGCACAGAGGGGGTATTGCAAATCTGAAGCAATCCTCTTCCCTCTAAGCCCCCATGGGCTTAGCAGCTACAGGAGGATGTGGGCATAGGCACAAAGACCATCTGGAAGGGTTTCTCCTGCTGACTGGGAGCTTCACAGTCTCATGAACTAAATGGCTTTCACAGGATGCTTCTGGGTTTTTTGCAAAGTGACCCGGTATGGCCTGAAGTGCCCCAGGGCTTGGATAAAGCCTTACATGGCACCCCTTGATGTTTGAAAAGCCACGGAAGGACCTTGGAGTGGAGACCCCTGCTTGACTCTCTGTTTATGCCACAAAGCATTTAAGCGAGGCCAACATCAAGCTTGTGTTCCCTTTAGGTAGCTGCAGAAGGGCTTTGCTGAATAGGGCCCAACATGACAGCACATCCCCCATTTGGTTTGGGCACATGGGCCTGGATTTTCTCTTATTGAAGTCCTGCCAATTAAATCAGGTCACATCGCTCTCTCCTCTTCTGCCTCCCTGGCTCTCTGGCGTTCGTGCACGTATGTTCTCCAACCCACTGCCCCAGGCCAATGCTCTGGGAAGGAGCCTGACCCCCAGCTCAGCTCACTGCTCCTGAGTATGAAATGGGGATTCAGTGGCCACTGTCAGCCCCACAGAGCATGTGGCATCCGCAGGGCTTGAGAGCCACTTGATGGGGCTGAGAAAAGCAAACAAAAGCTGGGGTGGCTGTGCTGCCCCCACCTCAAATCCTGCCTGGGTCAGAGCCCCAGGAATGCACCTGGGACACTCCTCCTGAAGTCACACTGGGTGCAAATGTAGATGGGGTCCCATCCCACACCTCTTAAAATGAGTGATAAGCAACCAGAACCCCTGATCTTTCCACCTGGAGACCCAAAAAACATGTGTCTTTCCCTCACCCCTTGTTTTTCAAGGTTAAGAGTCTCTGAGCATCCCCTTCCATGGGAGGTGAACTCCCATCTTGCTCAGGGGCCCAGCCCCCACGGGGTGCAGTAAAACCCCCTGGGGCACCTGTGCTGTCACCTTGGGGATGCTGGGGAGAGGTTTAGGTGCAAGGGGCTCCCAGAAGCACACGCAGCCAGGTCTTCCCAAAGGCAATGAAAGCCCTTTTAGGGGATAAGCCCCCC
Source organism: Florisuga fusca (assembly GCA_038090715.1). Classification (NCBI taxonomy): domain Eukaryota; kingdom Metazoa; phylum Chordata; class Aves; order Apodiformes; family Trochilidae; genus Florisuga; species Florisuga fusca. The sequence goes on along the minus strand of JAAWXA010000047.1, from coordinate 812,616 downwards.
CTGAGGTCTGTGACCCCAGCCCGTGGGGAGGGGAGTCGGGTGCCGCAGGGGGCTGAGCTGCAGGATGCGCTGCGGCTGCTGAGAGGAGCTTTTCAGGAGCTTTTTTTATGTATCTGGTCCTCGGCAGCATCACCCCAAACGGCTAGAGGTGCCAGAGCTTGGGGGGCAGTGAGGGCTAGGGGTCTCAGGAATGGCCCTTCGGGTGCTCACCGGAGCTGCAAGAGTTAAGAGTGCAGCCAACAGGAACCGATTCAGGTGGGTGGCACGTTGTGGCGACAAGGCTCGAGTGAGGAGGAGGAGGACAGGGAAAGGGAGGGGAGAAGAGGGAGGAGGACGGGGAAGCGTTTGCAGGCGGCTGCAGAGGAGCCGTGCGAGGGAAGGATGAAGGTCTCTTTCCAGACCGGGCTCTGAGGGCGAGTGTGGGGACAGCGTGGCAGGGGATGGCCTGCAGTCTCTCTCCCCCCCACCCCTAAAGGGACAAGGTCGGACGCCTCAGCTTTGGCAGATCGAACCCAAACCCCTGCCCTTTGTCTGCCGACGAGAGCCAGATGTCCGCACATCTGTGGCGCGGAGCGGGCAGACGGATGACAGCGGTGCTGGGCGGCGGGAGGAGAATCCAAGGGTAAGTGCCCCGTTAACAGGATTGTCTGTGGGCTGAGACTTTGGGAGGGGGCTTTTGTGTCTGGGGGTTTTGCAGCACCGAGATGGTTGCTTGGCAGTTCGGGTTTGGTGGTTTGTTTTGTTTTGTTTTGTTTTGGTGTTTTTTTGTTTGTTTTGTTTTTTGTATTTTTCCATCCAGAGCTCTGCTTTCTCTGGCATGGAGGAGAAATGGTGTGTTTAGAAATAAAGAAACAGGTGAAAATAGGAAATACCCACAGCCCTCAGCAGTGTGGGGTCCAGGAGGGGGCAAGGGGTGTGAGAGGCAGTGGGTTCCCTGGGCACTGATGGCTGTAGCTGGATTCCCAGTCCTGGAAACTCCTCTGGGATCGGGTTGATCCTCACCCAGGCACCGATGGGAAGGGAGAAAAACCGATGGGAAACGGGAGTAACCGTGGCGAACCCCGTGGCGATGCTGTGGGGCTGGTCCAGCCTCGCAGAGGGATGCTGGCAGGATACGACCCAGCCAAGGCAGTGCTCCCAGTGCATTAACCCCTCTGTACCCATGCTCCGTGGGAAATGCTAAAGGATTGAAGTTCAGTGTAGAAAAGAGGCTGTGAGAAATAAACCAGCCTGGTCCTTTGGTCTCCCTCTTTCCCAAGCCATCTTTGCCTGTCGGTGCCAGGTAGGGAAGGGAGAGGACAGGCTGCTCAGGGGCTGGCAGGTAAAAGGGGATGGCACAGCAAGCCCCTGGAGCAGCTTCCCTGGGTCCCTGGTGTCATTTGAATTCTTTCTGTGGTGCTTCTGTGTCTGCCTCAATTTTTCCTGACCCTGCTCCTCCTGTACACCCACCCACAAGCTTGTCCCAACATGCAAAGTGCTCAGCCAGAGGGCTGGGCAGAGCAGGGCTGAGGGCCAAACCTGGAGATGAATCTCTGCTACTCAGCCATTTTAACTCCCTTCCCTTTTATATTTTTTTATCTTCTGCAATGTAAAACAAGGAGCTGAGCATCAGCTGCCTGGGTTGAGCTGTGCCAACACCCATTGTAGAGCTGCAAATCCCCTCTGGTTCAGGGGAAAGGGATGGGGAGTTAGGCAGGACCCCAAATGAAACCCATCCCACCACCCTAGGGATGTGGGAGCACCAGGAAATCGTTATCCCAACAACAGTATTTTAAACTGTGTAACTGCCTCCCAGGGGGATTGGGGCAGCCCTTTGTCTCAGTGCTTCAAAGAAGGTTCCGATTCACAGCACAGAGCAGAGCTTCAGTTGCTCCAAACAGGCTCAGCTCCTCCGGCTCCCAGCAGCAGATGGATGGTCCCTGCTCCTTGCTGTGGGTGGTCACTGCCATCTGGGAAGGTGATCCTAAATTTCTTGGTGAGGATGGGGATGGAGGATGCTAAAAGGGTCCAGAGCTCGTTCCAGGTGGGCTGGGACCTTCGCCATGCTCCCAGCCCCTCTCCTGATGCAGGGAACTGTGAATACCAGGCTCTTTCCCTTTCTTTATTCCCAGCAAATATGTCTCCTAAACCATCTTCAGGGTAATGCCTCTTCTCCTCTGCCCTAGAAGATACCCATGGCATAGCGTTCCTCTTGGCATGTGGCTGATTACCTAGAGAGCAGAGATGCCAGCTCAGGGTCACCATGATCCCCTCCTTACACACAGAAACTCACCAACAGCTTCCCTTCTTGCGCTCACATTTTTTTTCCCAGAAAAAACACACCAAAGAGATGTTTCTCTGCCCTTGGCTGATGCTGAGCCCCCAGCACTGACCCATGGTCTCTATTCCTCTACCAGGCAGATGTGGAGGAAGCTGGAATTGTTGTTCTGCATGGAAAGGTGCAGCTCTGAGCAGGGAGAGCCATGAGAAGGAGAATGTTCTTGTGGAGGTCCTTGTGGAGCCCAGAGCATCTGCTCTTGTCCTTCTACCATGCCAGCCCATGGCCATGCCCTGGCCACCCTGCTCTTGTGCACTCTGGTCCCCACACATGTCCCTTCCAGCATCCTCCTGTACTGGAGCAGGGCAGCTCCTGATGTGCCCAACACCATTCCAGGCAATCAGCCAGTTCCCAGGCAGTGAAATATTTCTGCAGGTTTCATGGTTGTTGATGGCAGAGAGTACTTTGTGGTAAATATATTTATAGTGGTTGTTGTAAGAGGCTGTTCCAATGGGTGGGGTTCAGAAAGGGCTGAGAAAATTGCTCTGGTGACAGCCCCAGAACCCTCCTCCCCCCTCTCCAGTGATGTTGAGTTCTTGTGGCTCCTTGGTATGAGAAATGAGGTCCTAAAAACCATGACATCCCAGTCAGGAGAGTCTGGGGTGCTCCAGTAACCCCCATGCTCACTGTGCAGGGCTGGAGCCCTTGCAGCAGGTGCTCCCCAGGAACTGTTTACAAACACTCTGCAGAGCAGGAATTATGTGTCGGCTCTGCCTGGCATGTAATTCTGAATAACAAAGAAATATGGGAAAATTGGGATCTGTTCCCAGACAATTCACAAAGGGCTTAATTGGGACTTAAGTGGTGCCTAAGTCTTGTGCTGGCTCTGCACTGGGGTGCTTTTCACCCAGAAAGGGAAAAGAGAGAAACTTAGTCAATAAATTACTTGTGATAAATTATTCACCAACTCTACTTGGAATTAATGCCAGCTTCCCCCTCCAGCAGCTTATAAATGCTCTGATACCTCCTGACACTACCCAAGCTCCAGAGCTACCCATCGAGTTTCAAAGCCTGTCCCAGGCACTATTATAAAAACATATTTTTTTGCATTTATAATTGGTCATTAAAAAAGAAAAATCACTCTGAGATGAAATTTGATGTGTGAGGTCAGAGCATGCCCGGATGTGTCCTTCCTGTTCACTAAAGCTGAGTCTGTTTTCAGGCTCAAGCTGAGAAAATTGTTTTGCGTGAAGACAGTCCACTGTGCCTCTATGAGACTTAATAATGCTTGCTTTGAATTTAAAAGCCTTCATCAGTGAGGAATTTGTAATCAGCATAAAAAGGGATTTTGCATTTTAACCAGCCTTTCCCAAAGGCAGAGAGGAGCTGACTCCAGCTCTGTCCTCTGGGGGAAGAAAGTGGCTTTGCCCCAAAGTCAAGGCAAGCTCCTCTTCCTGCTCTCTCCAGTATCCCAGCAGGACCTTACAGGTAGAGATCAACAGTCTGGAAAAAACAGAGAAAAAAAAAACCACGAAAAAACACCAAGCCTCTGATGGCTTGAAAAGGGGGGAAAACTGTGGCGTTTCCTATTTGTGAAACATAAAAAAATGAACCAGTTCGGCTTCTGCTGGAATAAGCATTTCAATCAGGTATCTGCTGCTCGTCCATAGTCTGATCACTACATTGAATTCGCTGTTCTGGCTGTTTAAGCCAGCATCTGGCAATGCCTTAGCAAAGCCTCTTGCTTGACTTGAAACGCCCACTGGGGCTTTCGACACGTTTGTCCCAAAAAAAAAGGCTCTTGCAACCTTTGATCCGAATTTGCAAATCGAGGCGGTGGATCCGAACCAGCCGTTTCCTGTGCAGGCTTTTTTATTCCCTTGGAAAATTCTCCCGAATCCCATTTCTGAGTCACTTTTCCTGACTCCTACGTGCTGTTGCTTCTGTCCCCGCGTTGAGCTGGCGGGGGGTGGCTGCTGGCTGCGCTCTGCAGCTCCAACCTTCCCACAGCTCATGCAGCCCATGAGTCCTTCAGCTCCTAAAGTGCAGCAGGTTTTGTTGGAAAGGACCAAGGAGCAGTGCTAGGGGCAGCTCCATCACGATGCTGCTCGGTTTGAGGCTGCCCCAATACCCATCCATCGCCTGAATCCTGCTCCATGCTGAAATCTCCTGTTGTTCTTTGCTTTTCATGGAGTTAAATAAGACCAAAAGGGTTTCGATATCCCCTTTATGGCTTTTAATATCTTGATGACTCCCTCTTTGCTGGGTAAACCCTCGCGGGATGCCTCACACGTATACACTTGTCCTCCTTTCCGCGGTTGTCCTCCCTGGCTTGGCACATTTCTTTCCCGGTTTTGCTCAGGTCTTCTGGTAAGTTATTTGAACAGACCTGTTTACATCTGAAAGCCATCGCTTATCCTGCCGAAATCTCTGCTGGCAGCTCAGGGCTGCTGCAGCTCTGCAGAGCGGGGATCCGGCGGCTTCCACCAGCACAGAGTGGCTGCTGCTTTTCTCTGCTTCCCTGGAGATCTTTGAGGGTGAGAAATGGGGATGGGAGGAAGAGAGCGGGGTGCTGCCAAAGGCAGCTTCTCCTGGGAAATTGCAGCTGTGCTGGGAAGAGGAATGGATGATGCGCTAGGGCTTCTTGGAGAAGCTGCTCCTGGTGCACGGAACCTCACTCCCGCTGCACAACAGCCGATCCTGATGCACAGCAACCCTCTCTTAGTGCACAGCATCCCTTTCCAGGTGCACAGCATCCTTTTCCTGGTGCACATCATGCCGCTGCTGCTGACCCAGGCAGCCAGTCCCCAGTCCCACTCCTCTGTGGGCAGAGCTGGGTTCTGCTCCATCCACCCTGCGCTGGGCATGGTGCCATCTTATTTTTCCTGTTGTCCTTGGTGCAGACGATCTCCTTGGGCAGCGCCTGTAAATAATGGACTTGCAGAGCTGAGTGGGTTTAAAAACCACAGCGGTGGAGGGAGGGGGTGAGGTTTGCAGCCAGAGGGAACGGAGAGGGTTGATGTGGCTCCTTCCTGCAGGGGATGGATCCTCCCTTTGCACTGGCTGCAGGGGGGGTTAAGGCAACGAGGGGTCACCCCGCTGTTGTGGGGGACAGGCAGACCCTCGATGGACATCTCCTCCACCCCATGTCATGTAGGATTGTCCCCCGGTTCAGTTCCCCCCTCTCTTCAGCATCCTGGGATGGCTAGAAGAGGATGAGCTGAAAAGTCAGAAGAGATCTAATTCTGTGAATAAACCAGGGGAAATAATAATAATTTAAAAATCCCTAGGAGGAGATGACATCTGTGAATTGAAGACAAAATGGGTGACATTTCCGCCAGCCATGTGCAGCTTCGGCGTGGGGAGGGGGAGGTGTGGGGCCACCGGGGGTTGGAAATCTGGGAGATGCTGGGAGAGAGGAAACTTCTTGCACTCTGCCCACGCCAGGAGGACTGGCACTGGGCAATGCAGTGGCTCAGCGATACCAGGAGCCCCGTTCTATCAGGTGACAGCCAGCTCTTGTGGGTGATGGGGACAGGAGCTGGGTTTTCCTGTGGCACGGCAGCCCTGGGGGCTTTGCTATTAGCAGGAAGGAGGGTGTGTGAAAGAACAGCTGGGATGTGCCCTGGATCCATAATGTTCTTCCTTCTTGCCACCCCTATAGGAAAGGGGGGACTTCAGGGTCACTTCTTAGCTCAAAGCCTCCAGCTCCAGCCGAGCATCCTCCAGAATCAGTAATGCCAGCAGCTGGGTCACCCCGGCTCATCACATCCCTGCTCCTAGGGGCTAAATGCCTCTCTGCTTGTAATTCCCTCCTCCCCTCCTCTGCCCAGGCTCACCACCATCAGTTAGATGATTTCCTTTTTAAAATAAACCATAAGTGAAATTTTTGACAAGAACAAGCACAATTCCTCACCTGCCAGGGGTTATTCCATCCCCTTCACTTTGAGGAGGGACATTTGTCAGCCACTGAGTGCCCTGAATTTCAGGCTCAGGCAGGGAAATGAGGGATACAGGGATGAAGCCTTGGACATGTGAGGGCTGGGCAGGGGTTCCTCCCCAGCAATAGGTGCCCAAGTGTGTGTAAACCCCCCTGGCTCATGTTGGCAGAGTCAGCCCCTTGTTTTATGAAGGACCAAGCAGTTCCCACACCATTGGAAGGTGTTTCTGGGGTCTCTCTGCTCCCTGGGGAGGTGGGCAGCACCCCCAAACCCCAGAAGAATGATGTTGCTATGTCCACCCCTAATCCTCCAAGACCTTCCTGGCCATGGTGGCTTCTCAGGGCACAGCAAAGAGCTTTGTTCTATCCCCATCGAGCTGCTGACGAGGGGGTGAAGCAGCCCCAAAGCCATGCCTGGCAGTTTCTATGGCAACCGTACATTTTTCTTATGATTCCTAATGACTTATTGGCATTTGCAATCATCTATGGGTTTTGTTTTGTTTTTTTTGGCTGCCAGAGGCTGATTCATCTCCCCTCAGCCCCTAAAAGCAGGAGCACCCAATGCAGTGCTGGAGCTTGGGGTGGGCTGCTCTGGTGCTGCCCCCTGCTTTAGGCACAGCATCCCTGGTGATTCCCAGAGGCAAGAGCCACTGGGCAGCACTTTGCAAGAAGCAGGCTTGTTTTATCTCTGGGAGGCTGAGAGGAGGCAAAGAAGGGACAGAGGGTTTGGAGAGGAACAGCTCTGTCTGGGCAGGAACCAGCTGGAGGGAGAACAACAGCTCTGTGAGGAGCAAGAGGGGTCCTGGGCAGTGCAGACCCCCAGATTAGGGCAGTGCTTGATGAGATCTGAGGTGTGACATCAGTGACATATTTTCAGCTGCACTTGAAGGACATTTGAGCTTTTCCTTGGTTAAATTCAGCAAAGAGAGAAAATCACTACTCTTTTTTAAAATTTTTTTAAATCCATGTTTAATACTGAAAGTAATACCTTGCTCAGGTTTATTCAGGTGGATTAGATACTTCTTAGCTGCTCATGAGCATCGCTGAGTAGTCTGTGAGGCTGCAGCAATGCCCTGGGCAGGATTGCCCAGTTCCCTCAGGCTGAAAGCAGGGCTTGAAGCAGGCATGGCTAGGGCTGCCTTTGACAAACCTTCACAGGTTTTTTGCAGAGATTTGGAGGATGTTTTTGCCCTCACCTGGGGGCCAATTTCTGGATGCTGAACCTATGCTTGGACCCTGAGAGCCATGCAGGGTTCTCAGCAGGAGAGCATGTGGTTCTGATTTCTTCTGCCTAATTCTTTCCAGGTTCTCTTTGTCTGATGGATTGTCACCCCATGGCTGGGGTGGTCACCTTTGCATCCAAGCCAGCGCTCAAGCTGCTGTGAGACACTGGCCACCACTGGGAGTTGATACCTTATTCTAGGGACCTGTTTTTGGGGACAGAACAAGTGACGCTCCATGTCTCTGTCCCCTTCAGAGCCCATAGCTGTGTGGCTTCACAGCCAGTTTGCCAAGCCTTTGGCATTGCCTAGAGCATCCCCTCTCCCAAGGATGCTGTCCTTGGTCTTGGGGTGGGTAGAGGGAAGGGGGAAGGCTTGAGGGGGCTGCTCTGCAATGAACCAGACCTTTGCTCCCCTTGCAGCCCCCAGGCTGTACTGAGGGTAATCGGTTTTTCCTGTTTCCATGCTGATCTGATGGGGAAGGTCACCCAGGGCTGGTGCAAGATCTGCAGCCCCGCTGCTAGGAAGGTCCTTCCCCTGGCCATGGCTCTGGTGGGTTTAGAGCCCAAGATGCCCAGAGAGACCAAGCCTTTGTGCTGGAGTGGTTGAGGACAATTTACCTCTGGGTGTTAGCATCTCTGGAGAGGAAGGATCAAGCAGCCATGTCTCTAGGCATGCTACTTGTTTGAGTAGAGGGATAAAGAAATAAATGGAAGAAATATGAGCATCCCTTCTCACTCCCAGCTCCTGTGCAGCACTGGCTTGATTTTTCAAAAGGACTCAGTGTCCAGAGCTGTCTGCATCATTTAGATGGGTGCAGGACATGATGAGTCCTTTGAAAAATCTGGTCCTACATGCTTAACAAGGAGCAGTTCCTTCCCACGGGCTGTCAGCCTTTCCTCCCACCATCAGGCTCCGTAGGGTCTATCCCTTTATCCACAACATCCAACAGAGGGAAACGATATGGCAGGGAAACGTATCATAATTGCCCTGGCATTCACCTGTCTCTCCAGTGCACACACACTGCTGGAAGGTACAGGCACACGCTTGTGGGGACTATGAGCTCCTCTTGCTGTCATGTTGTCGCAGCTCGACGGGCGTGTACAACCACAGGAGTTATCACAGCCCACTGCCTGGCTGCTGGCAGCTCCTTGCTCCCTTCTGACAGCTTTCCCCAGGCTGTGGGAGCTGCAGGAGGGGCTCAAAGCTGCGCAGGGAGAGGTTCGGGGAGGAGGAAAGAAGACCCACCACCCAGGGGCTTTGCAGGGAGAGAAGCTGCGGGAGGTGCTTTAGGCCTGCATGTCATCTTGTGTCCGGGTGACACCGGGCTTGCAGAGGTGCCAGGCTGCCTGCTGCTCACCCTGCAACTGGGGAGGGATGAGGGGGCCTCACAGCTGGGCCCCGGGGAGATGGAAAGGGAAAAGGACCCTCTGTTGGGACCCTGCCTGGCAAAGAGGGGATTGCATCACGCATGGCAGTGGGTAGGTTTTCACAGCCAGGTTGGAGCAACCTGGGCTGGTGGGAGGTGTCCCTACCCAAAGCAGGGGGTTGGAACGATCTGTAATGTCCTTTCCAACCCAAACTATCCCGTGGTTCTGTGGTTTCCTGAGAGAGAGCCCACGCTGTGCTGCATCCCCCGGGGTGTGGGGCCAGTGTGAGCCCAGACACAGAGCTGGCTCCCACGCAGTGTCGAGGCCAGGAGCCTGCCAGAAACACGGGGTGGGAGTGCAGGAGTGAAGGCACTCTGTTTCCACTGAAATCTGGCACCTTGCCCCTCCCTGGCAGCCCCTTGGGAAGCTATAATTACACCCAAAGTGTTCACAACACCCTTTCCCCAGCACCCTGGGGATAAAAATCAAGAAGGATGCTCTGAAGCAGTAGGCTTGATTGAGCTGGGCTTGAGGCACCACGCTCAGCACCCAGTGGTTGACAGAGCAGTGACAGTGGCAGCCCTGGCATAACAGGAGCTCCCCCCCAGGCTGGGTGGGCAGGAGGGAGGGGGGTTGTGGCAAGTCCACCATGCCAGGCGAGAACAATGGGTGGTCCTATTGTGCAGGTGGCAAGTCCCAGCACTGCCATTGGTACAGCTCAGATCCTTGACACCCAGGTTCCCCCAAGGGTGCTTTGTTCCTTTCCAGGGGCTAAATCCAGAGGCATCGAGGGGTCTGGGGTGGGGCCTGCCAGCCCCCTGGGGCTCTGCAGCATGGCAGGGGACTCCCCCAGGATGCAGCCTGCAAGATGTGATCCCCAGAGCTGGCTGGAGAGCCGGCAGCATCGGCAGCACAAGTTCCACTTCTTCAGCAGGGTTCAAAGCCAACCCACCTGGGACGGCGAACAATTAATTTCCCCAATCGGCACAACGATCAGCTTCTGAAGCGAACAATTAGCCGGTCACAAATTGTAATTGTCATCTCACTTCTGATTTTAATTTGGTCTAATGAAGGCTAAGTGATTCCGTCTCGCTCCTCCTCCCCTGGCCCCACTGCCCTCTGGCATCTCCGGCTCCAGAGGGGCCACCCGGGGTGGGGAGTGCTGGGGGAAGCCGGGGAAAACCATTAATCCCTCTTGCAGGCTGCTTGTTTTCAGATATCATGGCCAATAAAAGTTTTATTTAAGGAAATTGGCTGCCTGTGTCCATGCATTCTGGTTTGTCACAGCCTGTTAGCCTCTCGCGCTTGCCCTTTGAAGCAAGGGCTGTCATTTAATCTTCATCTAAAATAATGCACCGCGGTTTTTAGGTTGGCGTTGGTTGGTTTTTGGTTTTTGGTTTGTTTGTTTTTTCTTTTCTTTTTTTTCTTTTTTTTTCTTTTTTTTGTTTTGTTTTTGTTTGTTTGTTTTTTGTTGTTGTGTTTTTGTTGTTTTGTTGTTTTTGTTGTTTTGTTTTGGGTTTTTGTTTGTTTTTGTTTGGTGGTTTTTTTTGTTTGTTTGTTTTGTTTTTTTGTTTGTTTGGTGTTTTCCCCTCCTTATATCCTTCTGCTGTATTNACAGCCCTCCCCCTTTCTGGTTATAACTCACTGCTCTTTGTACATCGCTGTCTGCACCCTGCTCCCCCCCGCCCCATCCCCACCTCTTCGCTGTGATATCATCTGCAGCCCCTTTCAGCTCCAGCTATGCTTTCTAATGAATTCCCTCTCTCCTGGAATTGCCTTTCACTTTAATACTTAATTTAGATTGAAGAAGGTGGTTGCTGAGTCTCGAATACCAAGTGAGCCCGGGATGTAGCTCCGACTGGAAGTTGCATGCTGCCCAGTGGGGCGAGGATGAGCAAAATCATCTCAGTCTGGTGAACTTTGCATAACCACCCTGCTTCTTTCGGAACCTTGCAGCGTCCCTTCTCCCTCCTACAGCAGCAGATGTCTGGGTTGCCATCAGGATACGGCAGCCCGAGGCGCTGGATCTGTTTCTTGCCCTCACCGAGGAGCCCGACCCCAGCCCCCTCCCGCTCTGCAGCTTCTCCGCATCCTTTCCCGCGGGGCAAAAGGACAGCAAAAAGCTCCACGGCTTCCTCTCCTTCCCAGCCCCAAGTGTCTAATAATTTTAACTGAGGAGAAAGCTCCAGCATCCCTCCCGGGCTCAGCTCTCCTGGGGTGAAGCCTTGCAGCTCTTTAACAGCACCAGTTAAAACTGCAGGCAATTAAAAATGAGGCGTTGGCAGACACCACCCATCCTGGAACATGGCCCGAGCTGAGTGTTAATAGCTTTGTTTTAAAGGGAAAAGGTATTTTCTGTGAGCCCTGGATGAGCAGAAACCCGGGTTCAGAGCTTCTCCCCACCAAGTGACCAAGCCAGCACTGCAGCCATGCCCACCCAGTCTCGCTGGCACCAGTGCCAGCACCTGCTGTCACTGGGATGGGCACTGGCAGCTGCTGGAGTCATCTATCATCACCACTGCCTGGCAGCAATCATGGGGCCTCATGAGGGCCAGGAGGACCCCCCTAGAGCTGCCTATTTAATTGGGTGGGTGCTGCTTTGCTGAGGAAGTTGGTGGTATAGAAGCTGGGCTCAGTGCATCCCAGTCTTTAGGTGCTCATCACAGATATTTTGTAGCTAGCTGGGGGTGAGCAGGGTGTCCTTCCTGTGATGTTCCTAGATCATTTTCCTGGAGTGGTTTGATTTTTTGAGAGGTGTAAACCTGCACCTTTGGAGGAGCCTGGTCCAAAATTTGGCTCCTTGAAGGTGTCTTTGAGCTTTTCCTTCTTCTCCCTCCTGTGGCTGCACAGGAGGTGTTCAAGGTAAAATTCTTGATTTTGTTCTGCATTGGGATGTTGGAGGGATGGAAAACTTGGGCTGTAGCTGTGCCTCAGCAAGTGTTGCTTCTGGAGAGAGGAACCAGCTTCTTTTCCTTGAACCATACAGATTAGTCCATCTCTGTGCAAGTCCCTCCCAAGTTTGGTGCAAGTGTCGTGCACCAAATTATCCTTCTGCCAAGCTGAAATAGGTGGAAAGGAGGCAGCAAATGTTTTTCCCCTTCTCTTCCTGTTCCCATCTGATATGATTATTATCATTATTATTATTTGTTTCATTTTATATCCCCTTTGAATGACAGCTCTATCAAAACAGCTCATTTGGAAATGTCAGGTCCATTCCTGGTAAGTCATCTGTCACAGTGATGGGTTCTGACAGGCACCCTGCAACAGCGCTTGGGTATCACATACATGGTGCTGGAGTCTTTTGGAATATCACATAATTTTATTTATTCAGCATGGCATGAAATGTCTCCTTTAGGAAAGAGGAAGGGGGGGCATTAACTCTTCAAGCAATGCTGCCCTTTCTGGATAATACATGTGGAAAGCATCAGAAATCAGGTTGTAGGGGTTTAAAGCTCCCAATGTGGCTGGAGGTGAAGCTCCTTGGTGTCCTCCTTCCTCTTGCTTGGAGAGGTGAGATGATGAGCACCATGTACACCCCTTCCCCAGCCTCGGGGATGATTTGGCGATCTCCAGCTCCCCAGCACCCGGTCAGAGCTGCTAGGGGGGAACCAGGGACTGTTGAAGTTCTGCCTTCCAAAGCTGAGTTTCAGCCTGGTGGGGCTGCCAGAGGGCAAAGCTTTTGTGGTCCCTGGGGTGCCCCTGGGAGGTGAATGGCAAAGCCCAGCAGCTTTGGGCTGCTGTGGGCAGTGGCCTCTTGTCTTGGGAGCTGCTTTCCTTCATCCCCTAATCTGCATCATGGAGCCTTTGTTTGCTCTCATTAAAGTGTCTGCAAAGCTTCTGATGTGTGAAATATCCTTTTTATTATCTGGAATTGGTGGGGTCATCTGGGACTTGACTCTGCTCTGCTTTCAAGGCCCTGACTCTCCAGACAAGACTGTGTTGGTCTTGCTCAGTTCCTGGTTAATGGTGAGCTTGAGCTCAGCTTGTGGATGTGCTTAAACACCCAGCAACCACAAGTGGGAGAAGCTGTGGTGTCACTCACAGGTGCACCCACCCCTGAGGTCCTGCTGCAAACAGGGTAAGAGCAAAGAAGGTGGAATGCTCTGCCAGAGCAAGGCTGGTGCCTCCCAATTTTGGAATCCCATGGATTTTTCTGTCTTCAGGGATTAATCTAATTTTTCTAAATCCCCTTTGGGTTATTGGGACTTTCGAACAAGGGGAGCTCAACAGCTGTGGGAAATTCCCCCTTGAGAAGAAGTTTGGTTGGGAACTTGGGCAGTGAGAGCAGCTCAGCTCAGTGATGTAGCCCACAGGGCATCTCTCCATCTCCCCCTTTTTCTCACCTCTTTATTCCCATGTGCATTTTTACCCTTGATGCCTTCCATAGCCCCAGAGCAGTAGCACAAAAGGCCCTTGATAGGCAGCAGGCTCTGCTTCCACAGGCTTAACCCCCTTGCAGGATATTGACAAGAAACATTAAACCTTGGGTTTGCAGCCAGACCGAATCCTCCCGAACAAGAGGCAATAGCAGGACAAGAGCCCAACTCCCCGTGGAAGGGTTTGCTCTGGGTTCTGTTTCTTGTTGAACTGATGATTTCTGCCTCCTTTGGACCTGCCTGGCTTTGGCACTGCTGCTTGGGCTTCTGCAGGACATGGTTTGGTCACCTCCCTCCTGCTACAAGATGCTCGTGGTGCTGCCTGCATGGTCCAGGGATTTGGGGGCAGGGTTGTGTTGGTGGCCAATGCTTGCACGGTCTCTGTGTGTTGGTGGAGGGACTGTCTCTCCCTGCTCCGTTATCCTCGGACAGCAGGTCTGTAGGGCACACATTAGGATAGACCTGGAGGTGCTTTCCTGGCAGTTCAGGAGCTTGTCTGAATTACTGAACACTCTGTTCCACGGCGGGGCAGGGAAGGGCAACGGGAGGAGCTCGTTACTGAGCCAGGGTTGTTTATCTCTTAGCCATGGCATGAAGAGGACAGGGACAGGCTGTGCCTGAGGCACAGATCCTCGCTGCTGGGGACACTGTTTTGGGGAAGGGAGGGCTGGAGCTGAGCCTTGCTGGAGAGGTCCTGGGGCAAGGACACGGTGCTGGAAGGTGGAAACGAAGATGGGAAGGGTGAGGTTTTAACGGAGGTCGGGATTCTCGGAGCATCCTGGGACCTGTCTGGGTACTGGGGTTGGGGCACGAAGCTCCACGCAGCTCCATGCCAGGTGCTTTGTTGATCCCGGGCAGCATTTTCTAAAGCCTCGGGGTGACTATGGAGGCAAATGCCATCTGAAACCCCGGGCTACGCTTTCAAAGGCTCAGCTCCGCTTTTAGAGACTGAAGGGCTCTAAATCAGCTATTGCCACTCAGGAAGAAGATCGGGGAGATAGCTCTGGAAGCAGTGACACGGTGCAGCAGCAGTCGGAAAGAGCACATGGCAGGCGGGGGATTATTAGGGAATAAATAAAGCAGCAGACCAAAGCCTGGGATATGCCTGAGATCTGAGCAGCACCTGCAGAAGGATGGGAAGGGTCTGAGCAGGGGGGAAGCAACATCCAGAAGAAAATAGGAAATAAGAAATAGGAAAAGCAAAATGAGCCAGGGCTCTTCAGATTGCAAGAGATGATTGTAGGGGGATGAGATACAAATCTGAGTGTGGCAGCCTTCCTGCTTTCACCCAGCTCACCAGCTCTGCCTGGCCCTGCTCAACCAGTTCCTGATTCTCCATCCCCTTTCTGCCCAGAATGTTTTTGACACTTCAAAGGGGACCACAAGGTGCTGGGGAAGGGGCTCTGCAGGAGCAGAACATGGCTGCAGGGATTAGAGTTCAGCTCCTGCTGCAGCTCTGAGACGATGCCAGTTGTCAAGAGATGCTTCCAAAAATGCAGTGAGCTGCAGCCCAGTGCAGCACAGGTTTGTTGAATGGCAGATTTTATAGAGTAAAGGACAATTCAGCTATAAGCCAAGACAAACTCCATCTTCTTGGCCTCTTATTTCTCCAGGCAATCTGTAGTGGAGATCCGCCAGTTTTTTCCAGTTGGCTTTTGCAAGACATTTACAAATGCAGCAGTTAACCCCACGGCCTGGAGATCTGCTCTGTGATGCTTGGGGTTAAAATAAAATGGCCCCAGGACTCCCCAGGTGAAAAGTAATAGATTTGAGACTTCTCACAGAGGTGAGCATGCTGCATGCAGGACACAGGAGAAACCTGCTGCTTTCAGAGCTTGTACCACCATCTCAGCATCCCCGTTACCTCCTTCCCAAACAGGTAGGGGCAGAGGGATTTAATTTGTGGCCCTGTTAAGGATCCTGGTTGTGGCTCTGGCTGTCACAGGGAGAGGCCTGTGCCATCTCAGCGTCTGTCCCTCCTGCTATGTGTAGCCACTGAGCCCCAACATTGCTCCTCTGCAGGGTCTTGATTTTTGCGATAGAAATGGAAGAGGGAAATGAGCAGAGAAGAGCCCTGGTGATTCTCTCCAAGTGGCATAAATCTTCAGAAAGCTTGAAAGCAGCTGAGACATGGTTTGGACAAGCTGCTCTGCAGGGACATACCTAGCCCGGGGCATTAACTCCTTCCTGAGCATCCTCCTCCCCACATCTCTTGGCATCTCAGCAGGATGGGATCAGGCTTATCCCCAGGCAAAGTGTGGGACCTAAAGCAGCTCTGGGATGTGCTCAGCGCTGTGTGGGCTCAGTTTGTGGTTGAGCAGGGCCAAATCTTGCCCACTTCAGGCTGAAGGCTGTTCCTGAAGCTGCCAGCAGCATCTCTGGGAAGCCATAGGGATCTGTGGGAGTATTTGGGAGGCAGGCAGAGTCACCACAACCCTCTCAGAACCTGAAAGCAAAAGGAGAAAAACAACAGGCTTATTTCCCAGCCTTCCTCATTAACAAACATCCAAAGTGGAGGGAGAGAAGCACTCAGAGAAGTAGGCACCTTTCCTGCAGGCAGCAGCTTTGCTTTGCAGGGTCCCAGCAGCTTTTCATCTCCTGGCTTCCTCCTAGACAAGTAGCCCTGCCAGGAGAGATGCAGGAGAAGGTCCACATACAGCATCCCAGGGTCTTTCTGCTCAAAGCAAGTCTTAACTGAGCAAAGAAACTACCAGAAATGTCAGCAGACCTGCAGCACAGCTTCAGAGCTGCTTTCCATGTTTTGTGTAAATGATTATTTTAAATTTTTTTTTTAAGGGGATAACAATCCAAAGTTGCAGCTCAGGGCAGGAGCATGGCTTTGCTTCTGTGTGTGGGTGCAGAGGTGGATGAGAGGTGGTCTGTAAGGGGATTGTCTGGGCTGGATGCTGTGCCACCTTCTATGCCCTGGGGTGTTGTTTGTTTTTTTTTTCCTTGAGCTAGGGTTAAAGCTGCAGAAAAGGGCCTGGGCAGGAGCATCCTCCCACCCCTCGCCCCAGCCAGGGAGGGGGCAGAACTGCATAATGCGCCGCAATTTAATAAAACGCCTCAAACAGACAAAGTTTTTCCTCTTGCCAGCTGCTTAATTAAATTGCCTAATGCTGTTTGCGATCGCAGCACAAACTCCTGTGTTTAAAGACCACGGTGTTGCCATGGTGCTCACCCGGAGGATGGTGCGGGGCTGTGACGGAGCATACAGATGAGGGAGGATGCGGGGGGAGCGGTTGCCACGTTACGGAGGGTTGGGAAGGGGGGGTCAGATTCGGTCTGTCTTTCTTTCTGTGTTTGCCTTCTGCCGCCATGGTAAACTCTTTGCCAAGGTTTGTGTCGGGATCTTTGCTCTGAAAGGAGCAGCTGCTTTTTCCACTCCAGGGTTTTGGAGTCGTTTGCTCGGAGATGTGAGCCCCCCCGCAGCGTTGCTTAAAGATCCCAACCTCCCTTTTACCAGCAGGAAGGGAGGAGTGGTATTCGGCTTCCAAAAACACCAAACACTTGTTTTGCTGTTGCCTTGCATGCCGAGCCTGACCTGTTTTTGCCACGTTCCCAACATGGAGATGGGGACTGAGCCCAGAAATCCTGACCCACAGCTCAGGGGTGTTACCCCAGTGCATGACTTTGCAAGAAGGAGTTTTCCACCTGCAACAGGAGCAAATTAAAGCCCAGGTGGTGGGAGACACCACTGAGGTCTCCAGCTGCACTGAACCCCTGGGGAGAAGTGTTTCTCCCCACAGCAAAGAGAAGTTTTGGGTGGATGCTGGGCTGTGGTGCTTGGATTTCTTCGCTCAAGCATCAGATATCTCACACCCCAAATTTCTACCATTTGGGCTTCTGGTAGGTGGCTGCTCCCTGGGGACATGGCTGCTGCCTGCAGAGGGGAACCATGGGCTGAGCACAGCCCCTCTCCTGGCTTTCCCCAGCTGAGGGTCCCAGGGATTCTCCCTGTGTCCCCCCGGGGTGTAGGAGATGCCCATCACCTCCTGCCCAGCAACAAGTGTTGGGCACTTGGGGCTGTGATGAGGGAGAGGGATGGGCAGGAGAGGAAGGAAGGGCAGGAGAGGTACAGACAGGAGAGGGAAGGAAGGGCAGGAGAGCCAGGGCTCAGCTGCAGCCATTCATCTCCCCAAGCCAGGCTATTAGACAGATGACAGAAGGAGAGAGGCAGCCGGTGTAAGCACTGAGACCAAGGCTCCTTGTGCTGGGTGATTTATCTCCTTGCTTCATCCAGCAAACTTGCTGATGAAAAGACTCTTCCCTTCTCTGTGCCTCATCAATTTTTTTTTTTTTTTTTTTTTTCCCCCCTGGGTTTCTGCAGCCACACTCTCTCTCCCAGCACTGTACACCCCTTCTCTCCTCTGCTCCCCATCTCCCCCTCACAGTCTATTTCTCAGATGGTCTCCTTGTCCCTTTCCTTCTCTTTTTCACCTCTGGTCCTCCTGTATCTCCTTGTGATGCTTTTCTTCACCTTTATCCCTTCTCCTTCTGTATTTCTCTGCTGTATCCCCTTTTTATCCCTGAGCACACCTGGCTGGGATGGAAAGAGATGCCCTGAGCCTCCAGCAGCAAGTGACACCACAGACAATTTCATGAGCTGGTGGCAAATTCAGGCTGGTGTCACCTGGTGTCACAGCCCCTCTGCCTCCTCCTGCCACTTTGTGTCTCATGTCCTTGGGGTGAACCTCTGGATAAAATCCTTTACAAAGGATATCAGAACTTGGGTTTTTTTCATCCCTTGCAGAGGGATGTGTGGAAGGGGAGATGGACATTTGCACCTGGGAGAAATCCAGCCCTGAAGGTAGAAGTCACAAAAATGCCTCAGGGACACAGAGGTAAACACTGGGAAACCATGGAAGACATAAGCAGCATCCCCAGGGTGGGGAGCAGACTTGGGGAAATAAAAGAACTGAAGGTATTTTCCATTTCCCATTGTTCAGGGCACTGCAGTAAATGTTTCAGCCTCCTGGCTTTACATTTTTGGAAAAAAAAAAAAAAAGAAACTCAGAGTAGAAATGTTACCCAGCTCCCTGCTGTCACTCTTGCCCACACTGAGGAAGAGCCCAAAATAGCAGCAGGGACTGGGGGGGAATGTGGGACCTGTGTCCTCACCAGAGCCCAGCTTGGCCACAGAGGGGTCCTGACCCCTGCTTGGCCATGTCCCCACCTCCCCTTTGCTGTTCCCCTTCCTCTCTTTGGGTTCACCAAGGCTCCTGTTATCCTGGGCAGCATCTTGCCAGTGCCTGCAGAAGTAGCAAATCATTCTGTCTGGGAGAGGAGATGAAATGGGCTCCTTGGGAGACACCACTTACCCTTCCAACCTCACTGCCTCTCCAGCCTGATCTCTCTATTTGTTAGCCTCACAGCCTGGACTTCTCTGCTTTTTTTCTTCTGTCTTGCTCTGCACCCTGAGCTTGGTATGGGTGGAAAAAAAAGGACTTTTGAGGCACAGTGGGTGTTTTGCTGCTGCTGGGGGGTGGGTGGGATTTGGGGTGCCGGTGTGTGTCCACAGGAATCCCAGCAAAGCTGCTCATGGGGACAAGACCCCACCATGACCCTGTGGGAACCTTCAAGGTTTGGGTCTCTCCCAGAACCCCCACCTGACTCTGTACCCCTCTCTGGTTCCACAGGCTGCTATGGGGGAGGTTTCCAGTCCCATAAATCCATGGGAATAAACTGTTGGCTGTGGGAGTGCTGGGTCCATCCCACTACCCATGGTTGGTACCATGGAAGAAAAGGTTGTGTGAGCTCAACAAAGCACTGGAGGAGTTTGTGTGTGGGCTGCAGGCTCCCTCATTGCCCAATTAAGAAATAATGAGCCTGGTTTCACCAGGTAAGGGATAAAAGACAAGCAGTGGGCTCCTGTCCTCACCTTCCACCACTCCCCATGGCTGAAGAGCAGGAATCTAGGGGCCAGAATCTTGGGGTGTCACGGGGAGCAGGGCTGTCCTCTGACAGCACTGTCCTCCTGGTGCAGTAGGGACAATATTTTGCTGATAGCTCCTTGTTCATTTTGCTCCGTGCCATTTGGAACCATGAAAACTCAAGTTCAGTACCCAGCGTTTCCAAAAAAAAAAAAAGACCTTTTTAATGCAAGCTCTGGTCCTTTAGCTTCTACAAAACCCCACAGCATCCTCCTGCGTGCGAGATTCTCTGTAGTCATCTGAGCAAAAGTAATAAAACCTGATTGCTAACACAAATCCTGTAGAGAGATCACCCAAAAGCAGAGCTGGGGAGTCTGGCTCATAAAATGGAATTTGGAACAAGATGCTTTTTTGTTTTGGTTTGTTTTTTGTTTGTTTTTTTTTTCTGGGCTCTTCTTCACAACTTTAAGGAAATTATTTATTTATTTATTTATTTAAGGAGAAAAGAGTCTCTAATATTTTAATGGATGGAGAGATTTATAGTCCCAGAAATGTCTGTGCACGTAAAAAGAAGGATAAGGGTCCATCAGAAGGCTGCAGAAATCGATACAATCTTCTTCTCCTTTAATGCTGTTTCTCCAGGAGATGGTTTAAAAGCTGATGTCCTCACAGCAGGCAGGAAGGGGAACAAGGGGGATCAATTCTGGCACCAGACTTGGATGAGTTGATGGTGAATAAACTTAGCTTGGAAGCCCTTTACAGGGAGAACAAGGGAGTGATGAAATAATAGAGCTGCTCAGAGAGAAACTTTTCTTTTCCCACTCCGACTGCTTTTTAATGTTTGGTTTTGTTTGGTTTTTTTTTTCCCTGCTGAGTGTGTCTTTTAAGAGGGTGAGAAGCTTTGGTGTTTGGTTTGATTGGTGCCAGTGTGGGTCAGGAGAGTTGGAGCAAAATCCAAAGTGTGTGTTTGTGTGTGGTGGGTGGCTCTGGCTTCTCCAAACCTCACAGCTGGGCAGGGAGAGGAGCAGGGAGTTGTTGGTGGGATCACACCCACCACAGCCCTCTCAAAAAGGGGTTAAGAGGTTTCTGCATTCCCCTAGGAGCTTCTAATGAGGCCAATCAGGGTTCCATGCTCTGGGGGGATTGCCCCGACCCTGGGTCAGGGTTTTAAGAGGAGCCAGGTGGTCCTGAGCTGTACCTTTCTGGGCTTATTACACTCCCAAACCCACTGGGATGGGAAGTCAATGTTCATGCTATGGATATAAAATGCATTGAATGGACCCATGGGTCCCACTTGGAGGGGTCCTGTGTGTGGAACTGTGCTTCTCCAGCCTGGCACAGTTAACCTCTGGGATGAAGTCTTCTCTAACACAAGTTCTCGTTTGACTTCTTTCAGGAACGAACTTGAGGAGGAACTTGAAAGGTGCAGCCAAGGGCAAAAATGAACAATTTGGGGAGGAGGTGGAGAAGCTCTGACTGAAGGCACCAGCTCTGCTGTGGGGTGTTATGTGCCCGGGGAGGGGGGCACCAGGCAGGGCAGGCAGCAGAAGGGGCTGAACAGTGCCAGGGGCTCTCATGGAGCAGCTTCTCCAACGGGTGCTGTCCCCACCAGTCTGTCACTCCACATCCTGCTCTGGATGAGCCTTTCCTACTTGGGAAGAAGCCAGTCCCACCACCCAAAAATGAGACCCTTCCAACCCAGCTTGCTCCTGCTCTGCCTGGTGGCTGCCACTGCCATCCCCATCGTGCCCTGGAAGGTCAAATGTCCCCTGCAGTGTGTCTGCCAGATAAGACCCTGGTACACTCCCCGCTCTGTCTACCGCGAGGCTGCCACTGTGGACTGCAATGACCTCTTCATCTCTGCTGTGCCCGAGGACCTGCCAGAGGGGACCCAGACCCTGCTCCTGCAAAGCAACAACATTGCCAGGTTGGAGCAGAGCGAGGTGGACTATCTCAGGAACCTGTCGGAGCTGGACCTGTCTCAGAACAGCTTCTCAGATGTCTGGGACTTTGGCCTGAAGAGCATGCCCCAGCTGCTCAGCTTGCACCTGGAGGAGAACCAGTTCACTGAGCTGCCCGATGGCAGCTTCCCTGGGCTGGGCAACCTTCAGGAGCTCTACCTGAACCACAACCAACTCCGTAGGATCGCTCCCCATGCCTTCTCTGGCCTTGGGAACCTCCTGCGTCTCCACCTCAACTCCAATCTGCTGAGGACAGTTGACAGCCGCTGGTTCCAGATGCTCCCCAGCCTGGAGATCCTCATGATTGGAGGCAACAGAGTGGATGCCATCTTGGATATGAATTTCAGGCCCCTGTCCAACCTGCGGAGTTTGGTTTTGGCGGGGATGAACCTGAGGGAGATCTCGGACCACGCGCTAGAGGGGCTGCGGAGCCTGGAGAGCCTCTCCTTCTACGACAACAAACTCATGAATGTCCCCAAGAGGGCCCTGCAGCAAGTTCCTGGCCTCAAGTTCCTGGATCTGAACAAAAACCCATTGCAGAGGGTCAGGCAAAGTGACTTCACCAACATGCTGCACCTCAAAGAGCTGGGGCTCAACAACATGGAGGAGCTGGTGTCCATAGACAAGTTTGCTTTGATCAACCTCCCCGAGCTGACCAAACTAGATGTGACCAACAACCCCAAGCTGTCCTTCATCCATCCCAACGCCTTCCACCACCTTCCCCAACTGGAAACCCTCATGCTCAACAACAATGCCCTAAGTGCCTTGCATAAGCAGACGGTGGAGTCCCTGCCCAACCTGCAGGAGATCAGCATCCACAGCAACCCCATCCGCTGTGACTGCGTCATCCGTTGGGTCAACAGCACCGAGAACCACATCCGCTTCATCGAGCCCCAGTCCACCCTCTGTGCTGAGCCCCCTGACCTCAAAAGGAGACACATTCGGGATGTCCCTTTCCGGGAGATGACGGATCGGTGCCTGCCCCTCATCTCCGCCAAGAGTTTCCCTTCCCACTTAGAGGTGATGGATGGGGACAATATCTCCTTGCACTGCCGAGCTCTGGCAGAACCAGACCCAGAAATCTACTGGGTCACCCCTCTGGGGGTGAAGCTGATCCCCTGTGTGGAAGATGGGAGGTTCAAGGTGCATCCTGAAGGGACGCTGGAGATTCATGAGATCTCAGCTCGGGAGGCTGGGCTGTACACTTGTGTGGCTCACAACCTCCTTGGGGCAGACACCAAGAGCATCAGTGTGATGGTCAATCACTCCTTCCCATTCAACAGGGACAGCCTGGAGCTGGTGGTGGTGGATGTCCATGCCTACCACATTCTCGTTGCCTGGAAGCCACATCTAAACACCATCTCCGCCAACCTCACTTGGTCCAGCTTCTTGCTTAGCTCCAACTTGGACATGACCAATGTGGCACGGATCCCCATGGGCACCCACACGTACAACATCACCCGGCTCCACCAGAACACAGAGTACTGGGCTTGCCTCCACGTGGCCTTTGTAGACTTGCAGGCCAAGGTGGCTTGTGTGAACACCAGGACTAAAGAGGCTGCCCACTGGTCCTGGCTCCTGGAGGACAGGCAGAGCTTCCTGACCATCCTGGTCCTCTGTCTTCTGCTCCTTACTGCCAGCCTTGTGGCTCGCTACGGTGTCAGGGCAGAGCCCAGGAGGGCCAGGGAGGTTCTGGGGGGTGCCACGGCCCTACGTGTGGTCTATCCCCCCCTTGGCCACCCCTGGGCCTGGGGGCAACATGGGGGGCAGCTCCTGGCTGTGGAAGTGCAAGCAGCAGCCCTGGACTGCTGAAGGTTGACACACTGCTTGACCAGGGGGTGGTTTGGGGCTGGGGAGGGAGAAACTATTTTTTACCAAAAAAGCCAAAACAAAATGCAAAGCTAAAAGTAAAAAAACTGAACGAAACCAACAAAAAGTAGAATTTCACGGACTTGACCAAGAGTGGGAGTGGCGTGGCTGGTGGAGAGGAGCAGAGCTGGCCACGAGGCTTGCAGACCCTCTTTGTGGTCCTGGCAGGGTCTTGATCCATGTGTAGGGTATGGATCTGTGCGTGGCTCCCAAAAACACCACTGGGCAACTCGGGGGAGGGGGTGGTGGTGTCAGAGGGGCATAAGCCTGAGGGGGATGATGCCCCAAGCAGTAACAGAGCCATACAGCTGATCAGCAGATCACTCCTTCCCCATGTGCCCCCAGCACCAGGAGACCCCTCTCAGCAGTGTCAGCTCCTTTTCTGGATAGTCTCTGTTTTGAAAATATATAATTAAAAAAAGGCCTTTTCCTCTGGCATACATGTTCTTTTTTTCTTTTTTTGGCTTTTTAATTTCTTTTTTTGAGATAAGAAACCCCCAACCCACCCCCAGCGCCTTCCCGTTGCTGTTTGCTCATTCTTGTTGGCCAGAGGGAAGCAGAGGGGAAAGGAAAGGACTTTGAGGAAAAGGAACAGGAAAGGTGATGTTGAAACAACTCATAACTGGCATCCCCATGGGTATGGCCAGCTTCTGCCAGAGGTGATTGGATTCTGGATCCTGCCAGTGTAATCTCAAGGTTACTTCGTAAAGTTTTGTGGATAATGGTAAAGAAAAAAAAAAAAGGAATAAAGGGAAAGAAAAATGTATGTGTGGGGAGGAAGCTCTTGATTTTCTGTTTTTGTATAAAAGGAACAGGAAAAAAAAAAAAAAAAAAAAAAAAAAAAAAAAAAAAAGGAATTCCTTGTATCCTGGTGTGTAGCTGGAGGGCTTGGGGGGCTGCTTGGTGTCGTGGGGTGCAGGGACCCGGGAGACTGTGGGTACAAAGCTGACTGTGCCAGCACAATTGCTGCTTGCTCCGGGGGCTTTAGAGGGACCAGAAAACCTTGTGACAGTAAAAAGCTGTTCCAGCTTCTCATTCATCTTCCAGCCAAGGCGAGATGGTTCCCTGCTGGATAAGCTCCGTGCTCGCCCAGGCACGCCAAACAGCTTCTGCCTTCAATGGGTGATGGTTTTGGGGGTTAGTGGCTCTCCCCGGGCCCTGTTCAGCACCGAAGCGTTCAGCATGTGTTCAGGACCCAGTGAGTTCTCCAGGGCCCCCTAAGCACATGCTAGAAGTTAAGTACAGGCTTAAATATTTTGCTGAATTAGAGGAATGATGCACCTGGAATATTTGGCTGCAGAGCCCCGACTGGGCTCACGTGTGCGCCCATCGGGGGCTCAGGGGCTGGAGGAGCCTTTCTCGTCTGTCTTTTGTACATCAGGGAAACTTCAGTGCAAAAATCTACCCCTTGTGGTTTGGCTAAAGTGGTGCTGGGACAGATGGAAATCGCTGCTGAGAAATTTCCCCGGTGTAAACACCTCCTAGCTTTAATTCTGCGATGCGCAGGCTGAGCCACCTTCACCTCCTGTCTCCTCCACCTTCCCAATCCCTGCAAAAACCATCACCAAGCAAAGTGAGCCCCTTAAAAGCTGTAATTTTGTAGGTTTAGAGAAAAAAAGCCTATTTGATCACAGTTATCGTGGCTGCTGCCATGCAGGGGAGGGAGCTGGAGGTTCAGGCGCCGCCGCGATTCTCTGCTCTCACCTGAAAGCGGTGCCTGCAAACCAGAGATTAAAATGCAAGATCCAGGTGATAAATTTTATTTCCTTTGAAACCGGAGCAACCCGTTGACCATTCTGCTTGGCCTTCAGAGAGACAACCACCACTCCGGGACTCGTGTCCCTGTGGGACCCCTGCATCCTGGTGGGTGCTGCAGCATGAGAGTGGGGGTGACAAAATCCTTGCCCCTGCCCCAAACCAGGAGCTTTGCTGTGAGCCCCTCTAGTCCTCCGAGGACATCAGCTGAGAGCTCCGTTAAGTGCCTCATACACTATTTATTCTCGGTGTTATTTATTATTAAAGCACTAACTGGCTTTTCCCAGGCACTGTGCTGGAAGAAATGCTCCACAAACAATTCCATGTCCCCTGTGCCCAAGTTTGGATGGGGCAGTTGGAGCTGAAGTGGCTGTGGGCAGAGCCTCAGCAGCACTGTCCCCTATCATGCAGGGGGAAAAGGTCCCATCTACTCACAGACCTTTCCTCCTATGAGGCCACAACAGGGGGCATCCAAGGCAGGCAGCTGGGTTACAGCCTGGCTGGAGGTGACAGGGGAGATCTGAGCTCCTTGTCCCTCAGCGTCGAGCTCTCCATGCAGGGGAGTGATGCTCATGCTGCTCACCAGCAGGTGTCAGGTCAAAAATGAGCCTCATTGGGTGAATCACTGGAGCTGTAAAGCTTTACAGGGCTCGTGATTTGGACTTAGAGCTCATCTGTTGCCTGCAGTCTGGGTTCGTTATCTTGGGGAGGCTTTGCTGGGTTATTCTGGGAGGCCAGTCAGGGGGAAAAAGGCTTTTTAACCTCTAATTGTGTCTTCTGTTGCCTTCAAGAGGAAGCAGTTCCCCTGGGCTCTCTCTGTGGGGTCTCATTTCCCCACCCAGAGAGCAAGGATGCAGCAGGAGCCAGAGATGCTTCAGGAAGGAGAAAGGAGAGGTCCGGGATGCTCTTGACTAGAGGGGTCTTTAATCTGCCCGCCAAAGGCATGGCAAGAGCCAGCACAACTCAGATTAGAGACAAGATCATCATTATTTTTGAAGTAGCAGAAGTGATTACCCACTGAAGCAGCTCTGCTGGGAGCACGGGGCAGCAGCCTCCATTTCTGAGCAGCACAGGGAGATGCAGCTCTCACAGAGATGCTCTAGTGAAGAGGCTCCCAAATTTCTCAAGCTCCAGAGACCATCACCAACACCTGACATCCCTCCTGGCTGCTGCCAGCTGAACCCAGGGATGCTGGGGGGCAGCCAATGCATGGGGAGAGGTGAGCAGGGGTGGCCTCCACCACCGGGACGTCCTCCCCATCCATCCATCCATCCATCCATCCATCCATCCATCCATCCATCCATCCATCCAGGATTTCAAAGGCTTGTTTGGGAAATGCTTCTCCTCCAGGTCTCACCCCTGGTTCCTCTCCCATTAACCACTCTTCCTTAGCTTGTTGTCAGGTTTAATGTCTCTTTAATTTATTTTTTTTAACTTCACTTTGAGGACAGCATTAAAATTTCTCATTCCTGCTTTTTTTTCCTCTCTGCTTCTCCCCCTCTTTCCCTGTACAGATACCCTCATGGATCTCACACACAACCCAGCTTCTCTTCACAAAACCAACCAAGAATACTACTTGCCAGGCTCTGTTGTAAGCACCCAATAAAACTGGTTTTTGGAGTGTCTCCATCATTGTGTCTTTTTTTTTTTTTTTTTTTTTTTAAATTTTGCAGAGTCCTTGAGGGGTGGAGATGCCCCATCCCTGCCTGTCTGTCTCCCTACCTGCACCAAAGGCTTTCAGGCTCCGGGTGAATGGGTGACAGGCACATATTTGCAAGTTTGTTAGGGAATCAAAGCAAACCTCTACTCCGCTCTCCAACACTTTCTCAAAAATTATTTAAATTGAAACACCCGACCTCCCCTGGAAATGTCAGCCGTGTTATCCATATGCATGATGCTATTATGATGAAGCAGGTGCAGCTTACAAAACCTTTAGGAAAATCTACCTGTCAATCTCCACAGCAAGCGGCTCTCCTCCCAAAACCTCTAGAGCTTCTTCCCCTCCCTCTTGCCCCACTACAGGTGGGGAAACTGAGGCAGGGAGCTGCTGAATGTTTCATGGTTTTCAGTCCCTTTTCCCCTTTCCAAGCACACACTGGGGTCAGGAGACAAGAGCTTCTTTGGCTTTTCTACCACCAAAGAGAGGAAGAAGCAGCAAAGGCAGGAGGCACAAAGGAAAAATGATTGTAGCTCATTGGTGCCTTTTCCATCTTTTCTGAACTGAAGCAGTTCCTGCCCCCTGCCCAAGCAGCACAGTTGGCCCCAATAAATGGCTTCAGCTGCCTTCAAGTGGGCAATTGAAGCTCAGATCAGGCTGATGGAAAGCAGTGGGGACAGGAGAGGTGGCACCAGGGGAGGTTGGAGCTGGCTGAGGTTAGGAAAGTGCTGACTTCTCCAGGGGATGCTCTGCCTGGGTGAGTGGATGTGGCTAGTGGCTTGAAGGTCTCCTCTTCCTCTGGGCACTGTTTTAGGAGCCCGGCTCCCTTCCCAGTGCTTCCCAGTGGAATTTGCCCCTTGGAACAGGGAGAGTCCAGAGGAGTGAGGATTTGTGGGTGTGCAGCAGCAGCAGCATCACAGAAACCATCAGACCATGGGTGATGCAGGTTCTTGTTGTTGGGCATGGAGTCTTCCTGTGCTTCCCATGCCAGGAAGGCTGCAAAACCAAATAAATGAACTTCTGTGCACCCAGGTGGCACCTTGGGGTGTTTGGGGTCTGGTCCTGCAGTGAGTGAAGGTGTGAGAGGCAAGGGGCAGAGGACCCTGCTCCCACTCTGGGGTCTGCTCCCAGCAGGATGCTGGGGGCACCTTGGTTGCCCCACTGCTTCTGAGTCCTCCTGGAGCTGTATTACATCTTAATTAGCTGGGGGAAGAATTGATTTTTGGATTTGCATGTGGCTAAATGAAGAGAGGCAGGAGGAGGGGGGAAAGGCAGGCAGGGCTGGAGCTGATGGAGAATGAATATTAATAGGGAATAACAAGGCAGAGTCTGGCTAAGTGGTGGCAGGAGCAGACAAGGAGGGGAGGGCAGGGAGGGGTGGGTGAGCAGGACTCTTCCCAAAGCAGCTCAAAGAGGGAGATCTCCCCAGGGCTGGATGAGGCTCTGAGGAACACAAGGCTTTGGGATGTGCCAGCTGTGCCCGCAAGATAGGGGGAGACATGAAGGGGGACAAAAAAACTACCTCCTTTGCAACAGGAGCCAGGAAAAAATGCTGAAAAGCAATAGGAATAATAATTAAATATAAAGGGGGGTTCTCACCATCACCCAAGTCTTGGGGTGCTGTGGAAAAGCTCTGGGGAGCTGGGGATTGCTGGTATGAATTCCAAACAGCATTGATGTTTGCCAATCCTTTCTAAATCTTGAGCAGTGTCTTGTAAATCTTTAATTACAAGAAAATTGCAACCTTACAGTGAACACACAAACTGTGTTGATAAATATTTAAAATTGCCACAGCAACAGATCTGAGGGGATTAAGAGAAGATATATTGGAGTGACAGTTATTAAACACTAGATCCCAGCAAATGTTACTGAGCAGATAAATAATGCAGAGCCCTGACAGCAGCTCAGCTGCTGGCAAGGAAGGGGAAAACTGGCAGATCTGGAGGGAAAAGCTGGTGATGCCAAGGCTTGGGCTCTTCCCAAAAAGCCCAAGGAGCTGGGGAGGAAAAAGTGAGGGGTGAAAGCTCTTTCTCTCCTGTTTGGCAGTAAAATGCAGTGTGCATTGCAGTGCCCAGGAACTGATGGGGTGGCTCAACGCCTGGGCTCAACAGTTTGCTGGGAAATGCTGCTGTTTTCTCTGGGAATGGAGGGTGCAGGGAGGGCTTCAGGTCCTCTGATTCCTTTCCCTGTGTCACCCCATCCCTGCTGCCAAAACCACCTGACTGGGTTTTCCTTCACCCATTGTGCTGCCCCAGCTCCAGCTTTGTTCCTGCTGCTTGGCCCCTCTCTACTTCCCTCACCTTTTTCTATAAGTTCTGAGGATCACCCAACTAAATTTCCATTGTTAAATTTCCTGCTGGCATGAAAGATTTATTGGTTCACTAAAGATAACCAGCAAAAAGTTCATTACTCCTACCAGCCCAGGGTTTGCTCACGGGGAGGGCTCAAATGCTGAAAAGCATGAATTACCCCAGCAACCTTCCCAATGAAATATTGATCTTAAAAGTTGGCTAATTATAAATATTACAGTAGACTGGTGGAGAAAGGCCCTTGCTTCTGTCTCTTTTAGCAGGAAAGTGGCCTCTTGGCATGGCCTGAGGATGGGAACCAGGGTCTTCATCTCTCTAGTGAGTGCCTGTGTGCTGGTGTGGTTGAGATTTAATTTATGGTGTGCTCTGCTCAGCTATGATAATGAAGCACTTAAAAAAAAAAAATCTAACAAGGGTGGGGGTGGTTGGTTGGTTGGCCTTGCAGAGAAGTGCTGATGCCCATCTAGTAAATCTTTAATTGGAAGTGGAAGGGAACTGGGAGGTTCACCAGTACAAAGAGTAAATATTTAATTTGGGCACAGTGATTGCACAAACAAGGTTGAGGAAGAGGGAGAAGACAGATAAAAACAGCACCTATAGAACATTCAATCCAGGTAAAGTCACCAAGGAGATAAATAAAATATCCCCTTCAGCAAAGGCAGGAAGAAACTGCTTCCTGGAGGCAGCTGAGCACAGCTTGCAGGGAGCTTTCTGTTCCAGCATCCAGGGCTGTGCTTGGACTCCTGGAGTAAAAAACAAACAAACAAACAAACAAACAAACAAAAAACAAACAAACAAAACCAAAACAAAACAAAACAAAAACAAAAAAAACCCAAAAAAACAAAAAAACAAAAAAACAAAAAAGGAAGCCTAAAGAAAAATGAGAGTGGAGGTGGGCACCCATGGCAGCCCCTATGCTTCCCAGCTTGCCAGAGAAAAGCCCCACTTTGGGATAAACCAACAGCACCCCAACTGACTGTCCTCTTCTGTAGCGTGGTTGATGGATGGCAAAATGTTTGGGAGTTGTGTTTGCAGCCAGAGCAAACACATCCCCAGTGACTTCTCTGTGCACGCAGTTGGTTTGGGGGTGCACAGTTTGTGGTGTTTTAAGGCCTGACTGCAGCTTCTGGCATTTCTAGGGATGAGCAGGAAACTCAGATCTGCAAAGGGGGGGAAAGAGGTGAGGGATGGTCTCTTTATACCTAAGGAGAATCTGGCAGTATTGAAGGTTGGATGGGGCTTGGAGCATCCTGGGATGGTGGGAAGGTGTCCCTGCCCATGGCAGGGGAGGGGGACTGGATGAGCTTTAACCCAACCCATCCCACAATTCTAATAACAGGCAGAGCTGGAAGGGCTGAGTGAGTGGGGTGACAACCCTCTCCAAGACTAAGGGCAGCAAGTTAGCTCATGCTTTTTTCTTGGTGACATTGATTTTTAGGCAGAACATGGTTTCCAAAGCAAAATAACAATAACTACCACTTGAAAAGCTGTTCCCACACTCAGAGCAATATGCAAACATTTACATGCTTAATGCATCCCACTAAATCACTCTGGGAAATAACCCTTCCTGATTTACTTGGGGGCTAAACTCGAGGGTGCTGAGGGGTGGGGATGTCCCTGGGGATGTGCAGGTTCTCAGCGGGCACCAGGGCTCTGCTCTTCCCCCAAACTGAGCACCCCTAGCTCATTGAGCAGAGCTCTGGGGTCAAAGCTCAGGTGGGCTGGATGGGAAAAAAAAAGGGATGTGTGAACCTGAGACCCCCCCCCCGTGCTTTGATCAGCAGACAGCTCAGCCCCCCTCAGTGCTCTCCTCCCCATCCCCAGGCCCCATAAATTCGGGGTCTCATGCTGGGTCCCTTTAAGCCTCCCCCAGACCTGCTGCTGGGACTGAGATGCCAGTTTCCAATTGTGTGGCCATTTCAATGTTCAAAATTAATGAGGCTTTCGCTGCTAAAAGATGCATTTATGTTCTGTTGGGTTGTTTTTCCTCAAAACCACCCTGGGTTTTGTGCTCGGATGCTCAGCCCCCTTTGTTGGGCAGGTTTTGCACTGCCTGCCCCAGGGGGCTTCAGCTAGAGACCCCAAAAGAACCTTAGGGTTTTCAGAGAGCTTTTCTTTTTCTCCATGCTGGCATTTGGGTCATTGGTAGTTCTGGGGAAGGTGTTCAGGTGAAAGTGGTTTTTTTCAGTGGGCCAGATCCTGCTGCCTCTTAACCCGAGGCAGAGGAGGAAGAATTGCTGCTGGCTCCCAGCAATGGAGTGAAGAGGTTTTAGAGGAGGTTTCAGGGGATGCTCCTGCACAGACCTGCAACAGCTTAAGGGAGATGGGGAGTGCAACAAATGCCTCAAAAAATCACTCTCCTACAAAAGGTGAGGTGGGGAAAAAAGGAGGGTAAGGTGGGAGGACTTCAGAGGGTGAACCAGGGCAGAATACTGATCCCCAGATACTCAGCACATTACAGCAAAAAAATGCCCTTTATTTTCTACTAAGGGACAGAAACACATCGTGGTTGCTCCTGTGAGGAAGACGAAATGTTCCTGGCTCCTCCATCAGATGAAAAGCCATCTCCTCTCAGCACACTTTGGGAAGCTCTCCCTGCTCAGAACTTGAATACAGAGATGAGCAACCCCACCTTGCTCCAACCCCCTCTCTGAAAGCCAAGATTTTCTTTGCCTGTTGTGGGCAGAGCGAGGATGGGGGAAATCAGCCCTGGTTCTCCTGTTCTGATGCCACAGGTGGAGTTTTCTTGTTTTCCTGTTCAATATGAAGCAGCAACTCCTCCTTGGCAAGCAACTGGTGATAAATCACTGCTGGGAGGCTGTGGGGCTGCTTTACAGCACCCCAGAGCAGAACTCTGCTCATCTTCCTCCTGATTCCTGCAGCTCTCCAACCAGATGAGGAAAACTAAACCCAAGGCATGGGACTTGGGTCCCTCAGTGCAACCTCTTCCCACCATCTGGACAGGCTGAATACATCCAGCCTGGAGCCAAGAAGCAGGGAGCTGCCACCATCCAGGCACGGCCAGCGGCTGCCCTCTAGTGAGCTGCAGCTTCGGGGAGCTGCAGATGTCAGAGAATTATGGAATGGGTTGGGTTGGAAGAGACTTAAAAGCTCATCCAGTTCCAACTCCCTCCCAGGAACACCTCCCACCAGCCCAGGTGGCTCCAAGCCCCATCCAACCTGACCGGGAACACAGTCAGGGATGGGGCAGCCACAGCTCCTCTGGGGTTGTTGGGGTGCAGGAGGTGCTCTATCCCACAGCCTTAAAGGAGAGCTGAAGGGCTGAGGGACCTCCTGGCATGGCCACACACAAATGATGTGGTGGTTGCCTGTCCTGGGAATCTGGAGAGGCTGCACAGGGGTGGGGAAAGCAGCTTAACTACAGCACAGGAGATGGTTTTCAGGAGTTGAAGCTTAAGCTGTTCCCTTGCTGCTATTCATCCTCCTGGATCTTGCAAACACAGATTTGTGTTGGTGCACAACTTAGCAAATCACAACCCTAGATTTTCCTACAAATTTTGACTCTTGAATATTTTTTTCATGTTGGCAACAGCACTTTTGCCTCTGTTTAAATCTCTGTACTCTGTTCTTTGCTGGGCTAGATACTGCAGGGTGTCCCCAGATTACTTTTTCATTTTAAACATAATGAATGAGTATGAAATAGCATGGAGAAATCCCAAGGACCTATGTTCATGCAATTTGTTTGCCTATAGCAGTTAGTAATTAAATGTAGCCCCCAATAAATGAGACAGGAGAACCAGTGACAACTGACAGAGGGAAGGCTGAAGTACTAAACTGTGGGGTTTTTTTGCCTCAGTTTTAAATCTTTCTTCCCCCAGAGTCCAAGACTTGCAGTCAGCAGCTCAATATCCAAGTGATAACCAGCAATGGGGGGTGCTCCTCAAGGCAGACACATCCTGGGAGGGATGGGAGGTACTTCCCTCCCTGGAAAGGCACAGGTAAGAAGACCACAGTTTGTTTAACTGGTAACAGGTTTTTATTTCTCCTGGAACGCAGTACAACTGAAAAAATAGACCTATGTTTATGGTCAATTTAATTAATTTCATTAGGCCTAGGACACAAAACCAGATCATCACTTTTGTGGTACATGCTTTCTTTAAACAGTGCAAACACACAAGATGTTGTTCAGTGAGAGTTCCTCCTTGTTCCTGCAGCCACAGAGCTGTTCTGAACAAGAAAAATCTACCTGGGAAAAATGGGCTGTAGGGAAATCCAGCAGGAACAGGCTCCCCACAACAGAAAGTCTTGATCTCTGCCATGAGTACATGTTCCTGCTGCCTTCATGTACCTGACTTAAGGTTTTGCCTTCTAAGAGCTGGAGGTATTTGTGGAGGTGAGTGACTGCATCTTCTTGAAGCCCCTGCTCCTCGGTGTAGCAGAGGTGGAGTCCACACCAGGGTGTGGGCAGTGAGTGCCCAGGACCAGGGGAGAACAGCACAGACACTGAGGACTGCAACCACAACCTGGGGGGACCACAGTAAGGTGCAGAGAGCAAGCTGAGGAGATGTATAGCCCAAGCTGACTTTCCCGCTGGCCAGACACCACCCAGGCAGTCACAAAGAGGTTCTCCTTTTCACAGGAGCAAGAAAAAGTCCATCCAAGGGCAGGTAACCAAAGCAGGACTTCCAGAGTAGAAAAGCTGCTGCCTGAAGGTGATTCTGGAGCTGTTCCAAACACAGTTTATCATCCCTGTGTCATTCATGGGTCTCATTCCTGCTCTTGAGCAAACAGCCTGGCAGTATCTGCTTTCCAAGGGTCCTGATATTGCTTGCTGGTATCCAGACAGCATGCACAGGACTTGAGGAGTTCCTTGCTCAGTGATGGACAAGCCAGAATGGATACAAGTGGCCCTGGCCCTTTCTTCAATCACTTAACTGTGGCATCTTCAAAATGCTCAACCTTCACTGATAGCCACCAGTAAGATCAGCTTGGTTTTTCTTCCAGGACTGGAAGATGAAGCTCAGAGTGTGAGCCAGCAAAAACAAGCAACAGTGATGGGTTCTCAAGACACTCATCGTCCACTCCATTTCCACTTCCATTTGTCCAGCAGCCGCTTTTTCACTTCAGGGAGCAGCTTCTGGGTAGCAGATACAATCTGTGCTGGCCACAGGATGGAGCAGACCCTGACAAGCTGTGTGATGGTTCCCATCACAGTCATGCACAGTCATAAATATGTAACACAGGCAGAAAGTTCAGAGCTATCTTTGTGGCAGCTCCCACTGTTGAGAAGAAATACTCTGAGGGGCTGCTCCAAAGGATCTTGAATTCATATGGCAGCTTTGTTTAGGCTAAACTGGCTCCATAATGTATCTCTGCAGAGGAGGGACACAGATTGTTGAAGAGAGCTGAAGAAAAGGCTGATGTGCTGTTTGTGTCAAAAAAAAAAAAGTCACTGAGAAGAGGCACTTAAACTGGAAGGAATTTTGGGAGTAAATGTAATGTGTGCACCTCTGGCTGCCACCACAGAGGTTACCATACCTGTGGTTTCACAGCTCTACAATATGCTGAGCAGTGCTATGCAGCTGTGGGCTTCACAGATCCCATGTTGTATTTAAATACTCACTAAAATAAGAAAAATGCCTTTTTTTTTTTCTTCCTGGGGATAATGTATGCCAAAATTTCTAGCTGAAGAGCTGAGAGATCAGTAAATGAAAACAGACCTCCAGGTACATTTCTGCTTAGTGAGATGTCAGCAGGTTCCTGAAGAACAGCAACCAATGTCACCAAAGAGAAAAAGAGAAGGAAAAAAAAAAAAAAAAAAAAAAAAAAAAAAAAAAAAAAATGTAAAAGCAATGAAACAGATAAATCATTCTAGTCTGGGCACCGAAAGGCAGTTGTGCTAAACACTCTTCCTTAACAGGCATGCAGCTATGGCTGCTAAAAATTACCAAGGACCTCCTCTCTCATATTGCACTTCACAGTAAAACCACCATTAGAGAAGAACTGCCTTCTGCAATGAAACACCAAGGATGTGTTCAGAGCAGCTGAGTCCTCACCCACCTTGGGTAACTGCTCAGCTCCCCAAAAAACCAGGCTGCTGGATTAGGACTCAGCATCAACCACCATGGCTGTACAAAAACCAGCACTGCCTGGCCACTATCTCACCTCTCTTGCAATATAAGTACTGGAGCCCAGTGCACTTCCTAAAAAGTTTCAGAAGAGCAGCTCTTGGTAAATTGCTACTTACTTAGATTTAAGTTAAAGCAACAAAACATTCTTCCCCACCCCCGCTCCCCTCCAAGTCCCAGCCACAACCTGTGCAGTTCCACTACACACAAGGTGCTGGCACTGCAATAGCTTATTCCAGAAAAAGTAAAATCAGCTTGGAAGGTTTGCGGTATCTCATGTCCACCAACTATTGCAGTCAAAAAGAATTAAGAATTGCCAAATGTAGTTGTAAACACCCAACAAGAAGTCACAAACACTGTTACACAAAGTTATCCTGAGGATCTGTTTTCTACTGCAAACTGTAGATTGCAGTAGATTTTCATCCAGTGCCGATTTTCATCCGGTGATGGAAGCTGCAAACAGATCTCAGGATTTTGGTCAGGATATTCAGTGACATTCCTGGGAACCTAAACTCCCCTGAATCCTTTTTTTTTCCTCAATGCAAATTCCAGGCTTTTCAGTGCATCCAGATCTGAACAATTCAGTAAAACTGCTTTTAGCAAAACATTCAGTTCTTAGAAGCAATCAGGGCAAGGGGGTATTCACAGTGTCCCGAAGTGCCACAATGCACCCTGCGGAGTCCAAGATCCTTAAAAGAAACTACCTGAAAAGGGAAGAAACCACCTGGCAGGAGCTCCTTTCTGTGGTTCCAGGCTGTAAAGCTGCTGATCTGAGCATGATTAAAGTGCATCACCAGCAACTGACTAACCCTTTAGTGAAGGGAGCAATAAGTCAGCTTTTCCATGTGGATTGATTCCCATGGACTTGAGACATAGTGCATCCAAACACCAGACAGTTATCCTCTGTTTTTTTCAAACACCACTGTAAATAACAGCAACAGTAACAATCTAAATTACAGACAACACAGAAATAATCACAATACTATGCAACTTGTACTGACTTTTGGCAGTGAGAGCTTATAGCACCTACTCTGTTCTCTTTACAGAGGAACGACACCTTGGACACGGCAGTTTGCTGGGACCTTCCACTGCATGTCTGACCAGCACAAGGAGTGTGGGAAATGAGGGTGAAACAGCCTAACGAAGCACTAAGGTATGAGTACTAGCTTCGCTTTTTTTTTTTTTTTTTTTTTTTTTTTAATTACAGGGAAGATAACAGAACAGGGTTTATTCTACACACTGTACTGATTCCAAACACCTGCATCCCTGAAAGGTGAAGGCACTATTGCTGCTGCTGTGTGATGCAAGTCCTCCAAACCCTAGAGGATAAGAAAGCAGAGGAATATCTAGGATATGACCTCAAAAAAGGGTGAAATGTTTTTCAACTGGTAGTTCTAGCTGAGTTTTAACAGCCAGTATGGCAACCATGCATAGCTCTGAAGGACAAGATAAATGCTGCTGATGGATTTGAGGTGTTGAACTGCAGGGAAAGAAAATCAGCAGAGAAAATTAAAACCTAAGACCAAGCACAGCTGTAATCTGTGTTTATCAGGAATTATTCTTTTCCCTCAATCACCCATATCCTCTCTTTAAAGCCACATCACACTTTAAATTGAGCATCTTCTGTATGGACTGGCCTGGTGAGATGGGGCAGGTATAAGCTGCAAAGGTGCTGGAAACACAGAGCTATGAGTACATCCCAAAACATGCACAGAGCTGTTGTAATTTAATCCAACTGGCAGACCAGATTCTGAGCTAACTATGGTCAGGCTTCAAAGCTATGCAAGATGGCATACAGGTGTATTTAAATGAAGAAATTGGAAGAGCCATTAAAAAAGCAAAGTATAACACTCTATTCTTCTACAGTCTATATGTGACCTGAGATGGCTATGGGTTAAAAGTTGGGAGGACTTATTTCAAGTCTGAAAGCAAGAGGACCTTCACCTTAGCTAACAAACCTACATAAAAAAAAATAAATTCAGAAATCAGGTTATTTACTTCTTACTTCCCTCAGAAGAACTGACCCTTGGAAAAATGGCTTATCTAAATTTGAAACCCCTTTTTCTGCCCTTCCCTCCCACCCTTTTTCCCATACCTCCATATATATCTATATATATCTATCTCAGATTCAGATCCCCCCCTTAGAAGACATTGCACAGGGTCTGACTTACTGGAGAACAACACTCCAACAGCCAAAATCATAACTCTTTCCAAAACTTGTTTTCTGCAAGGACCAGTTGTCAGGACAGAGGATTCTAGTGATAGCACTGAGCTGAAATCAGAAGATTTAGACAATTTAAAAGCCCCAGGGCATTGTTACCAACATGCTGGTCACTCCCTGCTTCCTATGAGCTTTAATTTAAAAGGACATCAAAAAGTAGATGTTACTTCAGTTAATGCAGAGCATTCTTCATTGTTCTTAGTCAGGTTTGAATCTTAATTCTCTTTGGTATTCACTGGACAAGCTCTGAAGTGTTTGTGTGGAGTGCAAGAAAACCTATGTTTTCTATGTGCTATCTTCTGGTGGAGAAGGCCTGAACTGGCACAACTACCCCATAAAGATCCTGATCACCATCTCAATCTCTTTCCTGCACACTGGGCAAGGAGATCTCTTTTTCTTCAGCATCTTGGCACACCTGAAACAGGCTACAAGGTGAGCAGTCCTTCCATGGACAATATTCCCATCCCGCGGTCTGTGATGGCATAAGAAGCAAGGATTCAGTAATTTCTTTATACTCTCTAAAGACTGTATTTCTTCCTCCTTTTTATGCTCAGGAAAATGCAGCAGAGCCTCTTTGCTTTCACAGTCTCGGGCCAGATCCAAAGACTCAATAGAGCTGCAGGGATCTACACACGATTTGTTTTCTACCATGAAGAGGTCTTTGGGTTGACAAACTGGAGCAGAAATAGTCCTTCGGCAGTCCGGGACATCTATCCCTTCATCATTGTTTTTTTTTTGCATAGAATCAATGTTGGACAGAGACAGAGAATGAGGCAGTTTGGGGCAATCTGAGTACCAGTCCTTCCGTAAGGCCCAGCAGCGGTAGCAGTACCTTTTGCCTGGAGAGTTAAATTTCTTGCATTTGGTGCATTGCCAGCGGCCCTAATGATTTGAAGCAGACAAAAAACAGCAGCAAGTTAATGTGTTCTTGCCTACAACTTGTTTTTTCTAGCTAGGAAAGGCTGCAAAGCAGTTTCATCAAAAAAAGAATGTTTATAACCTAGTATAAGCTTGCAAAAACACCAATGGGTGCTTTGATTATCAGCACCTCAGAAAGCCTAAAGAGACTCTGACTACCCTTGTGCATTCAAAAGATGCAGATCTCTTAAGCATTAAAATCTGTTCTTCCTTCCTTCCTCAACAATCCTTAGTGCTCTGGAAGAATACAAAATTCTCAAGCTGTGCAGTTTATTAGGTGTTCAGTATCTCGCTCTCAATTCAAGGGTAGAGCTCCTGGAATCAGTCAGGAATGTTATTTCCCAGAGTCACTCAGCATCTGTTGAAGCTGTGCAATTAATAGGGGTTTACTTGATTACCCCACATAGCAAAAGCTGCCCCAGTTCAGAGCTATGGTTCAGCTGCCCCATGTCAGGGCCACCCTCATCTGTCAAGTCTGGTCTAAAGAAAAAAAAAAAAAAAAAAAAAAAAAAAAAAAAAAAAAAAGGTCAAGCCAACTTCTCTATGTTCCTTCGAAAACTTACCAAAAAAAGGGGTTTCTGCTGGTTTTTGTTTGTTTTTTTTGTTTGTTTGTTTTTCCTTCCTCTTTTCCTTTTCTTGGCTTTTGAAACCCATAAAGAATCTGATTTTCCTACCACAACCAGGAGTAGTTTAAGGGGGAGTTTTTTCCTCAGCAAGGATGCAGCACACTCCAAGCAAGGCACACTGACCTACAGGGTGCCTACCTCACAAGTAGCTTCTGTGTCTGTGTCATCACTTAAGCACTGCGAATCCTCACAGTCATGAAAACACATGTCCTCTGTCACCTGGAAAGAGTGGAGAAGTGTAAGAAGGCTGCAATAAGCTGTATTTATGATGTGCCTGGCAGTGCCCACCAGAAGTATGTAAATAATCACCATGATAATTAGGCTAATTCTATAAGTGAATGAAAAGCCATTTTATGTACAGCATCTATTCCAGGCTGTTGGCAGTAAGTATCGCTGAGCAATATTCCTTTGGTCAACACATACCTCTCTCTGAGGAACACAAGAATCATACAAACACTCATTTCCATGGAAGAAATCATGGACTCAATCCTTTTAACAAACACTTGATTAATTACTCTTGTGCTCCATCAGCAAACAGACTCAGGCCAGTCCACTTTACATTGGATGCTAATAGCATAAAATGAGATTTTCCTCAAGTCTTTTCATTGATTAGTCTTGGAGATATTGGTTAGAAATACAGTGAAGTTGCTGCTAGAGTCTGAATTAATTTTGTGCATTGAAAATACACACTTAAACCAAAACCCAAGCAGACTGACAACCCAGGAAAGCTGTAACCCCCCAGATGGAAGGGTGACAGCCTCTCCTAAACACAGTTTACCCTCTGGATGGTTATAGATCAATCCAGCTCCTCCAGAATCAGCACAGCACCATGAGATCAATGAAACAAAGTCATCCTCTGGGACAGCTGCACTGTGGCTGTTTGATGAGATACCTTTTTGTCACCTTCTTTCACCTCTTCAGAGTCAACTGTTTCCACTTTGCCTGCAGCTCCGCTGTGATCCGCCGGGCACTCGTTGAGGAACCACAGATCATCAGTAGTATCTGAAACAACAGCAGTGTCTATGTCCTGGTGGAGAAGAAACAAAAGAGACCACTTAGAGCTCAAGGGATGAGCAGCAGGAGTACAAGCATTGCAGTGAGTTCCTCCAGTTGCCATCAGCACTATGCTTACTCCCTTTGCTAGCTGGCCACCATGCCACAGCCACTGGCACCATCTAACAACTTCCAGCCCAGAAAAGGGGCAATTCCTGAGATATAACCAATGCTTCAGAGTGCAGAAGGAGCTCCAAGGACTGAACACAGCCTTTGGAGAGTGCAGAGCCTAAGAACACTAAAGGTAACCAACCACCTGATAGGAAAGGCTGGGACAGGAACACAAAAGGGGAAGGCTGAAAATCCTGCAGTGGGAAGGGGAAAGAATATTTTATTTATTTGGAACCCAAAAGAGGAGAGGAAGAGTGCACTTATTTAAAATGTCTACACACCTGGTTAGTCTGAATATCTGTTGATCCATTACTTCTGGACTTGTAATTGCTTCTGAGGTTGCCTAAAAACCACCATGGAAGACCAGCTACATCCCATTCCTCAAACACTAGGTCCAGCTTAGGCTTCTTGCTTTTAGAGAGGTTTTCTATTAAGTCTTTGTCTGTAAGAGCCAAATAGAATCTAAGTCATGCCACAACTACAGTATTTAAGACCAGCAGAGAAAAATCTGGCCCCATTCACTCTCAGAAATATTTTATTGCTCCTTCTTACAGTTACTGCAAAGAGCTTCAGAGTTTGTATGAGTTCTAGGATGTCAGATCCACCACATGTCTGTACTTGTGTATTTACCCAAATGAACTAGGCAAAACAGTCACTGCACAACCATCAAAAAAGCGTCCCAGTGTCTCTGTAATGGCTCATGTTCTCTTTAGCTTTAACTCACTTTTAAGACAATACAGAAACACAAACCCTTCTTTCAGACCTCGACCCAACTGAGTAATTTCTTGAGCGATTTAAGGTGCAGGAAGAACTGGTTTGAATTTGGTTCAAACTGTGATGGGAGCTCCTGAATTCCAAAACCAGGTTCAAAGTAGAAAACAGGAAGGTAAGAATCTGTGCTCAATAACCCCACACTTCAGCCTCCTTTTTAGCGTGTGCAGTTTAGTCTATGGTCTTAAACTCTGAGAACAGAGAGAAGAAAACCAGAGAAATTGCTTTTTGTTAACATCAGCAATCCATATGAATGAACAAGGAAGAAATCTCCAGACATTAAACCAAAGGAAATGTCTAAATATAAAGGAGGTATATTACATGTAAGGTGGATAGAAAAAAAAATTACATTGTTATTCAATTCCCTGATTGGTTTGCAGGTAATGACTGCAGATGGCTCAGGCTGTGTTCTGTGTAATCAGAGGAGAAACTCACTTGGGAAGATAAATAGATACAAGTATAGTTTCAGCATTTAAAATACCCTTCAGCGAGGTCTGTAAGATTTTTCATGGCCTTCTTTAGTGATAGATGTGCTTTTGAGGCTTAACCTGCCATTTTATTCAAAGCATTTGTTTATTTATGAGACCAAATATTCAAGCCAGAAAACACATCTATCGTAAAATACCTCTGGTGAACATCTGCAGTTCTCTCTTTAGCACAAAACGATTTTTAAACATTATATTCTACACCAGGTTTTATTAGTCTCACAACACCCTCCTCTAGCATTTTGCTCATGCAGACCTCAACGTGTCACACTGGAGAAGGAGCAGAAGAGCTTTTACATTGTGTTACTGCAGAAAAGCTGGCACTCACCTGCATAATTCTCACATTTTTGCTCTGAGGTAGACAAAGCAGGTGCATTGCTTTCAGCCTCTATGATGCCAGTGTCAGAACCCTCTTGCTGGCTAAACTGCATGAGGAAGGAAAAAACAGGTGTTAGTTCATCAGAGCTTACAGAGACAAGGGGATGTAGCACTTCCATTCTCAGTCACCAGCTGCAGTACAAGACCAAGAAGTTATGACATGAAATGAAAGTTTCTGAACAAAAACTACACGCTATTAACTCTGTCAAGAAGGCTAATGCATCTGTAATCAGCACAAACAATACACTTGCAACCTAGGAAAAATCTTAAGATTGGCTAAAGTCCTAAAGATGCCATCTGGAATGCAGTGATACTGTGATCTTTGTGACATTCTGGCCCCCAGGGTGAACAGACACCTCCCAGATCAGACTACCTTAAGCCCCAAATACACCTGGAAACAAGCTGGAATGTGCGAAGATTTTTCCTAGGTTTCAGATTCTGCCTGAAAGCTTCTGAAAACAATCCTACCAAACACAAAACTCGTTGACACGTTGTAGAAAGCATAACTATTTGGCAATTCCTACTCAGAGAGAGGATGGGAGAGGGGGAGAAAGGCATGAAAATACAAAGCATGCAGGAGGAACTGAGGACTGGAAGTGCTACACCCCAGAGAAACGCGCTCAGAGACTGGTACTCTGTTATGAAGAGAACAGAGAAGGGTCACTCTGTCCCTGCTGTGTGGACTCCGAGAACTTTTCAGGAAGGTGAGGA
This sequence comes from Florisuga fusca, assembly GCA_038090715.1. NCBI lineage: Eukaryota > Metazoa > Chordata > Aves > Apodiformes > Trochilidae > Florisuga > Florisuga fusca. The sequence continues at coordinate 770,666 of JAAWXA010000047.1, read as the reverse complement.
CCTGGCAGCCAAGCAGCACAAAGTTCTGGCAGTCCACCATGCACAGGTACAGAGAAGGGGCACTCTGTACAACAAAAGAAACCACCAGGCAGTGGGTTTACCTTCAGCTGGTCTTGGCTTGGCTTATCGACGCTCTGTTCCTTTGCGAGACTCTGTGCAGCATCTAGATGGCAGGTAAAACAAAAGAAAAAACCTTCCCTGGTAATAACCATTCTCACGACACAGAAGGTCTTCAGCAAGCAACCAACGAGCCAGGCTTGGCAGACCTCTAAATAACCCTTCAGGAGAAGTATTCCCTTGGCTTTGCTAGGTACCTACGGAGGCATTCACCTATGGAATATACAGTCCGTGACCCCTAGAGATGAAGTTTGATGAAACCTTCCATGGTTGCATGTAAGAACCTTCTTCCTAATGTGAAAAACTATTCTTTTTCCTGCAGGCTGTCCTGCCATTGCAGGCTCTAAGTTCTTTACAGAAGAATTCTGCATGGAAGCAGGTACCCAGAGTAGCAGAGTCCCACTTCAAGGCTGGATCAGATCCATGCTGAAGAAGGTGAAGAGAGAAGAGGAAGATTTTTAGAAACACCTGAAGACATCATCTCTTTCAGCTAATGGTAAGACAAGAAAAATGTCTTTTTCAAAGGGTGTGGGCATGAAGAGCAATGACTAGACTAAAGAAAGGAAAATTCCATGCAAAGCAAGCTCTTTCCTGGGCAGCTAGGTACACATCCATAACATGATTTAATTCAGCCGATGATGCTGGCCCCAAGAGTTAATTAAAAGGTCAACTTAAATAGCAAAAGCAATCAAATTAACTGAAATCTTTCTACATAACAGAAGAGCTGCACTTAGGAAGCCTACCCCTTCAGCAGAATGACTTGCTAGAAAACAAAAAGGATGGCTCCTGCTTGCTCCCCTTTCAGTTCAACAGAGACAGATTCAACAGAGAAATTCCCTGCTGAATGCCAGGCAGACACAAACAGTCTGATTGACATCATGGATCATGGCACTGAGATGAAGACACTGAGACCTGCTGTACAGGCAGAAAAGTGGACCACAAAGTGGTCCATAAAATGAACCATAACACAAATGAACCAGGACCACAAAACATGGTTCTATCCCATATTCTTTGCATCAGTTCAGCTTTTCTTTCTTCTGTTGCTCCACAGCTTCTGCAGACACCAGTTATTGAATATCTGAAGGAAACCAGAAGCCATTTGGCTCATCCATACTTTGGCTCTGCAGGGACATTAGAAGAGGTGAAGCCTTACCCTTCTAACACTTTATAAATAATGCAAATTAGGCTTAAATACTGTGTGAAAAGACAGCTTACTGGGAGGCTTTCTTTTTCCCAGCCAACATATACTAGGAACAGAACACAAGATGTCCTTCAAATGAGGTGTTCCTAAACACACTTCCTGTGATTTATCCTTAGAGTGAAAGCAAGCCAAGCCAGGCAGGAACACCATCTGATAAAGGGCATTAGGTAAGAGCTCAGTCTTTATTATCAAGATCTACCACGTCACTTTTCTTTCTCCAAGTGTACTCCAAGTAAATGGCTGAGGTAATCTGCAAAATGATGTGCTGATAAGCACTGATTTGGCTAATGAACACAAACAGCTCCTACAAAACATGAAGACCTCTCTGGGCCCTAAGGCACTTCCAGTTATGAAGGAAAACCAGCACCTCGAGTCAATCTTCCTGTGTATTTTGTCAGAGGTCTGGTCTGCCAAGCTTGTTTCGTTTTAGTCTCACACACACAGACGTGGTGGTATAACTCAGTGCTCATCCCCTATGAGGGACAGCATTTCCTTTGGCAGGTTTAAAACCAGTGACACCATAACAAGACCACACACACACACCCAGCTGCACACACACCAAGCAGAAAGGGAGAGGGCAGCAGAGCAGAGTTTTGCTGGGATCCTTTGCCAGGGCAGCACCAGCAAGGGAAGCAGCACTCACACAGTTATTCTGTTGGTAATGGGTGGGGATGGGAGTCCACTTAGGGATGTTCTTCTGTCTAAACAGAGAAAGCAGGGGGGGTTCTCAGAGGCACCAATACACAGCTCAAAGCAGAGGAAAGACTAAGCAGTTTAGGGCCATATTTTCTCAGTTTCTAAATTTACAGAAGCTTTTATGTATGTGTGCAAAAATAGGCAAAGACCTCAGGAAGAATTAAGTCCATATTATCTGCTTAGAGACCCCAGGAAGACTCCACATCTCTCCTGGTGCAGGTCCCTCGTGGTTTGCATGCTTGTGGTTTCAGCAGAGGTTTTTTTTCTTTTTTTTCAAATGAAGATTACCAACTGTACAATGGGGACTGGCTGCAAGAAGCCTTCAGCCGAGATTAATTTAAGAATAAATTTTAATTCATAACAGAAAGACTATTGATGTAGATAGATTTGATTTCTCTTATGAGCTGGGAAAGTTAACAGTGACCTTTGAAGGTTCAAGTGTTTCATTAAAGTCCAGACATCTCTGGCTTGCAAAGTATGAAAGTATAAACCGAGGTGAGAGAGAAGCCACAGCATGCTATGAAACTGAGAAATCAATAATGATTTGAACTGGATACTTCAGCTGTGTTCATTCGCACATCCACAGTATTCAGCTCTGTCAGTTTGCTTCCAGACAGTGTGTGTGCTGCTCTGAGGTGTGGTTATTGGTTATAGGCAGGGCAGGTTAATTAAACAGCTAACTGGTTTCATACTACAGCTACTGATGGTGGACACAGGAAAGACACAAACTCCAAGAGACAATCTTGTCAAAGCCTTCATTAGCAGTTTGTTCCAACTTTTCAGATACATTTCTCTTTTTTGCATATCAATACTTACCCAAGTTACATCAACACAATATTGAATATACTTGTCCATACTGTGATAACCTACCTGCCACTGCAGCAGAAGTCAGGTTCCTTTTCAACATGTCATAGACGGGGCTGTGAGAACGAAGGGGACAGTTGACTATGCTCACAAAACCAAACAGCATCCCCTTTTTAAACCAGGGACAAGAATTCTTTTATTATCCAAAGAGACACTGGAAACAACAGGGGGTTTTTGGCCACTGCTAAATCTTTGCTACAGAGAAGTCTAGCTCAGAACTTAACTCTGAAGGATGCAGATTTTAGCTTAAGTCTGAGATCAAGGGCATAAGAAGTGGCAAAAATAAAAGGGAGAAGGGATGTCACCTCCAGCAGCTCACTGCCTGGACTATTCAGAACTGGCTCTTTCAAAGGAACTAAACTCAGACTTGTCAAATGCATTACTGATGGAGCACTGAGCAGGACACTTGGTATGCAGGGAGGTTTGACAGTGAATGCTGATGGTGAAACCAAGAGTTGTCACAGCAACACAACAGCCATTGAAGGACACTATTTCCTACCTTGGATCTTTGACAGAGAAGCTCTCCAGTCCCAGCAGTTCTCCTAGCTCATCTCCTCCACAATAGACCATGTGTTGCTCTCTTTTGTCATATAGCTGCCTCACCATTATATACTGCCCAAGGTAATGCATGACCTATGGATACATAACACACCATGAGCCATACCTACAGCTGAAATCAGAACACCCGAAGTCCTGGGAAGTTGCTTTAGTTTGAGACTTGCCCTGCAGACACTCCAGTGAGGATTCCAGAGTACAAGAGGAGAAAGCAAAGTGTGTTGAGCACAATACAGGCAGGTTCCAACCGCTTTTACCCAAAGTGACTCTCCTGAGTGACAGTGTCACCAAAAAGTTGATAGAAGTGCTCCATTCACTGCAAAAAAACTAACTTAACCAAGTTAATATGTTGATCTATACAAGTAAGTTGCATTTAATACCCAGCTCCCCCCATTTAATCCATTCAACTTGTTTTTGCAAAGATTTTTAGAAGCTAAATAAGTTATTTAAATGCATAAGTGTTTAAAATAAGTCACAGGGCTCTGCAGGAATATTTGACATGTTCATAATGAAAAACCACTGCACTTAATTCTTTGCAGACAGGACACTCTTGTAAATCACAGTCAGTGTCATTTTAAAAAAAATCTTGTACACATGTTGCATTTTAATCTTAAAATAAATGAATTCACAGGGTCTCTTAGGTTTAGCTGACAAGCCCAAGGAAAGTCAGAAGAAAAATACCAACTAGAATTCAATTTTAAGGCTTTCATGCACCAAGAAGAAAACAAGGCAATTGAACACAATCTCCTTCACTCTCTCAGGACTGTGGTTATCCCATGTTCCCTTTCTTTAAAGAGGTTTCTGATTTTCCAGGATATATATTTTTCCTTACTATTCCACACTCCTGTTCCATTTCCTCCAGGGGCTCTCAAGATCAACCACATCACAACAGCCACAGAGGTACATTGTTTTGCAGACAGAGCTTCAAAGGGCAGAAAAATTACTAGCCAGTCTCATTCCTTTCCCACCAAGAGCCAGTTCTCAAACAATTAGGGCCAAACAGTCCCAGTGCCTGGAAAAGGAGCTCACCTCCTTCAGTGTAAAGGTTTCACCTTGGGCACCTGCAGCCTGCAGGATCTTCAGAAGTGGCAGTTTGGGTCGAAACTACAACAGAAAACACAGAGTATTGTTTGAATGACAAAAAGTAGTGCCCTGATGAGAGAAAGCTCATCACATCAGTGTGTCCCTGCCAACGAAACCCAGACAGACAAGTCCACTAGTGTAAGACCAAGCCCCAGAACTGACAACCTTGGGATGAGTTGGAGACAGAGGTGAAACACTGCTTGCCTCAGGCTAACCTGCTCCAGGCTGCTTTTTTATTTGTAATCTGCAGGGAAAACCACTTGAAAAGGAATTAGAAAGCCTGAAAATCAGCACAATCATTCTGACTCAAGTGCAGGAGAGAAAAAAAAGCTCCAAGGAATTTGGTCAGCCAGTTCTAAAGGCTTTCATCACACCCATTGTCCCATGACTTTGATGGGATTCATCCTGTAAGGGAAGGCTGGAAACTCAGACCCTCGGTATGGTTTCCCAGGCAGTGAATGACCAAATGTACTGAGTCATGCATTTAGGAGCAATGATGGTGCATTCAGACTGCAGTTTTAAGAGCAGCATACCTGGATTTTCCCAATTAATGGCTGGATTTTGTGGAGCAAACACAATTGGCTCTGGCCTGTACAGCCCTCAGGAAGTGTACTTATTAGAGCCATGCACAGACACATCATAATAGGACTGCATTAAACAGAAAGTGTGGTTAATTAACACCAAGGATCAGAATCTCTGTTTTCTGTCATCAACCACAATCCTGACTATACAAAATATAAAGTACCTGGGCTATGATGCAACTGCTCCACAACCCCTTCAGGTTTCACCCACAGATCCAAGCAGCTTTGAGTAGCAGATGAGACAGATAATGCTATGTAAAACAGCAGCAAGTTTTAAATAGTTGCTTCCCCCTAAGCTGCTACTTCATCTACTCCACAAGAATTCCAACAATTCCTTGAAGAGTGCCACCATATGACCTGATGCCTTGTGCTCCCTAAAAACTTCAGAAAGCCCTCACTGTTCTCTAAATGCTACCCAGTAGTGTATGCAAAACACTGCACCCACCCTGATTATCTCCTTCCATGTGTGTTTATCAGATGCCAATGCACCAAGGGATTTCCATCTACTACAGGGCAGCAAATCCAGTCCTCAGCACATGATATCCATTGCTATTTCCTCTATAATTTGACAAGATTTAGGCTCTCAAGGCACACCATCTGTGCTAACTTGTCAGGGCTTCCAGCTGGCAGTGCTGGGGGGTTCACCTATATCTCACACCCACCACTCCTTTCTGCCTATATACATGCCATTGCAATCCCTCCTTCCTTCACCAAGGAGCAGAGCCTGCTTGCAACACTTCCTTAGAGACACCCTAAGCTGCAACACCATTTTCCTGCACTAAGTAAGGAGAGGAGGTTTTGGTTACTTGTCCCCAGTGTAATTTGTCACCCAGCTATCAGAATTGGCATGGTATTTGTTGCACTGTTTTCTAATCCTGTAGAAAATGACATCTCCGCTTTGCCTGTCCATGCTATGCCTGTTTTCTCATTTGGGTTTGTTAAATGTGTTTTCAAGCTCAAAGAGACGGGTTTGTGTCCAGCCCCAAGTCTCTTTCTCAAGAACAGCTTCTTCCTTAACAACAAAAATAATCAGCACAACTGAAGTGAGTGCTTGTATCAGCACATGGTTTTTTAATATGAGGAAATTATGTGTTTGCATTCATTCATTTCTGTAATGACCACTCAAATGGATTTTGAAGCAACCACTTACACATCTTTTTCTGATTAAAGAAGTAAAAGTTAGCATAATAATTTTAAAATGGTCCCTCAGCTACTCAGTACAGCCAAAATAGAAGTGTTTATTCTGCACTGCAAAGGACACTAAATGATGAAAATCAGTATTTTGCTACTAATATCAGAGCCTATTTACTTTTTTATTTCATGCAGAGTGAGCTGCATAAATAGGAACATGCGTCAGTTCTGTGCAGGGCTTGGCTACATTTCAAAACTTCTAAATTAAGCCTCAAATGGGAGGATCTCCCAACTTCCCATCAGCTTATTTCCACTCCTGACACATCCTCTCATATCATGGAGACACTTTTGAATTAAGTGGCTCTGGAAGGTTGGATATCTATCTTAGAGAAACTTTCCTGTTGTGTTTTTTGTTTGTTTTTGTTTTTTAAATCAGTTTTCTACTGTTACTGCTTGCAGATTGCTCTTCCCTGGCCACACACCTGCACCACTGACCTTGGCTTGCAGCTGCTGCTTGTTCCAGGCACAATCTAAGAGCAGTTGATAACACGAGCACTACATATTCAATACTTACCAAAGCTGACCCTAAAGAGGCAGGAGGATGTGTTGCTGGTTATACAGAGTCCAGCATACAAGGTTACAAAAAGCTCCTACACAACTGTCACCATTAGCCCAGCACCAGCTGGATGTGGAATATTTCAATCACAAGTATAATATGCATCATACAATTTATTGTATGACCAGTTTATCCCCTCTTGCCCTTTAAAATGTTCACAAATCATTGCTCTGATAGTGACAGCTAACACAGCTCCTCAAGGTAAAAGCCCTTCTCCATCAGGCTGAATTCTTCATCCCAGAAGTAGTTTCAGAGCTTTGATTTGATGGAAGAAATCACTGCTTGACAAGGTAATCAAAGTTAAGTGGAAGAGATAAGTACCTGGTTAACTTGTCCCAGTGTCATTCTGCAAGCATTCTCAGCTGCTGGATGCTGGGCAGAGTTTGAAGATGTCATCGTGGCAGTGATAAGCTGTTGATAGCACAGACCTAGAAATGAGAAGGGTTGAGTATCAGTTAAGGTGAGAAACCTGGTCTTGAGCTTAACCACTTCCACTTCTCAGAAGCTTCAGGAAACCAGAGTTTAAAATCAGCATTGCAGAGCAACCATTTAATGTTGCTCCTCCATCCAAACTGGTTTGCATTGTCCCAGCCCAGCTGCCTGGTGACAAACAGCCCTGTGAGAATAGCTGGGACAGATTTGCTGTGGCACTAAGGATGCTTTGTCTCTGCATCTCTGGGAATGACACAGCAGGGTTTGAGGGACTTTGGGAACTGCCAGACTCCTTCCTGCCACTGGCAAATTCTTACCATCGTGAAGTCTTTGAGTCGGAGGGGGAGAAATAAAGGATGAGTCACAATCGACCACAAAGGAAATATTCCCAAGGTTGGAGAACCCGCTGATTGCCCAAAGGAGGAGCACTTAGTGCTGATGGCAATGATTAACACATTCCCCACCTGCTTTTTGCAAGAGCTGCAAACCTGCTAAAGCTGCTGCAGCCTTCCTTCCAAACTAGATGCAGGCTATAAATTAAGAGTTTTGAGAGCATTACTGAGTGCGCAGGTGAAATGACCCTTTCCTGCAAAGGAACAAGAGGGGAAGTCCTGCAGCTATTTGAACGTGTCAAACCCCATCAGTTTCAGGAGCCACCCAAAGAGCACAGTCATCTGGAATGACTCATGTTCACAGCACAAACCACCTGAATCTACCCTGCACAATTTAAGGTTTGAAAACTTTAAATATAAAGAATGGTGTAAACTAACCAACCACTGGAAAAAAAAATAAAATACAAACAAACAAAAAACAAAACGACTTGAGCTTTCTAGAGAAAGAACTTGGGTCTTGACCTCAGCCTCAGAACTAAAGCTTAAAGCAATATACCTGTTACATTGTGTATCCCCGGACCTAGACACCACAAAAATCTGCATTTCAGTGTGAATCTGGTTGCATTTCTGCAGGCAGTGCAGAAACAAGCCCTGCAACTGCCATTTTGGGGAACTCAAGGTTAAAGCATGAGATGAACTAAAATGTAGAGGCTGGCTCCTGATTTTGGGTACAGAGATGCAACTCTGGGGAAAGTTATTACTGTGTTAAACCCGGAAGGACTGTCAACTTTCAACCCAGGCAGTACCTGAAACTAGACTTGAAAATGTGAAGCAAAAATCTTTTAAAGCAATATTTAAATCGTCTATCATGGAATTTTCCAGATACAGTAAATGAATTTGTTATTGAATCAGTTATAAAAGAATGTGAGCCAATATGCTTGGCTAAATTTAAGAGTACTAGAAAATATCTAGGTTTATGCCTGAGGAATGTAACCAAACATTTTAGTTGTAGACAAAATGAGCTGAACATCTATCTAGCAGTGCAGTAAGGGCAAAAATCTGAGCTTCAGCACCAACTCAGAAGTATTGGTAACCCTATCCCTCCCCTACCCCATTAAAAGGGATCTATAATGACTTAGAGGGTTCTGACAGTTCTTAAGAGTATTCAGTTTCTCCAAAGTAAAGTAAAAACAGAAATAAAATAATCCCCAAAGATCAAGGTTAGCTCTAAATATTTATGAAAGCTGGATTAAAGCAAATGAAGTATTCAGTAAATCAATATTGACAGAGCTAGGTAGCCACTCACAATAAGCAACTTAAAACAGCTGAAAGCACTGCTGTGCCATCAGTGTCTTAAATTTTAACTCGGGTTCCTCCTGGCCAAGCACCCCACCACACTTGATGTTTTCCAAGCCCAGCTGTAGACAAATTTACCAACCTCAAACTTCTCTAAGGAGGCTCAGGAGGATGACAGATCAGTCACCACCTTGGTTTTCCAGCCAGTCCCTTTGCTCCTACCAGGCTGGATCTGTGGATCCCTGTCCAGGAGCGGCTGCAGGAGGTGCTGGGTGATGCCTCCCCAGGAGTTCTGGTTCTGCTGCTGCTCTGGACTCTGATTCACTCTTTCAAATCCTGCTCCTGCCTCCAACTCATCCAGTGGTGTGAGGGACTCACTGAACACATTAGCTCCTGATAAGAGCTGGAGCTGGTGTGAAAAATGGGCAAAGTGGATTTCCTCTCCACCCTGCATTCCTAGAAAAGGGGCTCTGCTACCTCTGGGTGAAGAGTCTCAACTCACGATGACTTTAACTGTTTCAATACTGGTTTTATTACAGAAAGGCAGGTGAGTGTTCTGCCTCCAGTCTTTACAGATAAATTGTGGGCTTAGTCAGTTTGGTTCTTAGTAATACTTCTTTTAATGAGAAATTAATCTTGAGCTTACTGAGTGCTACATTCACATGCACAAGCTCTGAGCTGCAGACACCTACAAGAAATTTATGAAGGCTGCCACCAGTCATTGTCCTGTCAAGACAGAAAATTCCCCTTATTTTACCCCCCTGTGCACACAACCTGACCAGTAAGGCAAATGATGGAAATTCCTAGAGACCTGAGAAGATTGTTTGCTCAGACAGCCAGCCCCAGTCAACTTTGCCCAGGAAGTCTATTTTCCCACCTATTTTATGCCAAATATTTTACCCCACAACCCTGAAAGCATCTGCACCAATTTGCAGGCAACTGAATGAAGCACCAGCGAACTTTCTGCTGTTCCCCTCTACAGCTTTGCAGTTTCATATGGAAGAAAATGCCAGTGGCCCAGAGAAACGGTTCAGAGGAAACCATGAATCACAGAGGAGTCATGAAATAACAGCTTCTTCCACTTCAACACTTTATATGGTCATGCACAGCACAGGAACCACTCATCTGTCCCTTTTCTGAGCAGAAGTTCCTTTTCTCAACCCAGACAGAGAACGGGGCAGAGAACACCTCTTGATGCTTGAGGCAAAATAAGAGACCCAGGAGTGAGTGCAAGCAGAAGGGGGTTTTGTTCGTTGGTTTGGGATTTTTTGTTGTTGTTTCTTTGTTTTTGTTTTTTTTCAGAAGTGTCTGAAAAGGTGAAGCTAAACTTCACCTTTTGGTGAAGTTCAGATTTTGTTTCAGTCCTTTTTAAGTCAAAGACATCGTTTCTGACTTCTTAAAGTCTTGAATAGCACAGCCCTAAATAGAGCACAAACTTCTAACTCAAGTTCAAGTGTTCTTTCAATCCCTTTTTAAGGAAAAGACATAATTTCTGACTTCTGAAATTGAAAGTCTTGGATAGCACAGCCCTAAACTCAGCACCACCCCTGAGAGGTTGTGCTAGAACTGTTCAGCCTTTAAACCAGGGATCATCTTTCAAAGCCCCCGTTTGTGTGTAGGACTGCACATCTGCTCCTTGAGTTATTAATCCCTAAAAACAGTTCCTTGTACGCAATCCTGGGGCTTAAGGTTCAAATCATGGCGTTTAAGGTTAAAATAATAGGGTGGCAGATGCCAGGGAGGTGACACGTGTCACATGCAGACCCAGCCAGCTGTGGGGTGCTCTGGTCATACCCTATTTCTCTGAAACTCTTCCTCTAAAGGCTGATGAAGTTATACACTCTGGAAAGGACCATCAAGTACGCAAAAAACTTGGAGGGAAAAAAAAGAAAAGTGTGCTCTGGAAAAGATGCAGTAATTTAGAAACACTCTTTTGTGTCTCCTTTTATTGCAAGCAGCAGCTAGCTGCAAACCCGAAGCTGTTAGACAACAAAAAGACCTTTTTGAAGGTGTTTGAGCAGGAAATGTAATCGGAAGAACCCCCAAAGTTTGGCAGCCCGGTTCTGACCCGCATGGAGACTCAGAACCCGTGCTGTGCTGCCACGCAACTCAGCGAGTTGGACCATGCTGCCCAAAGCCCATTTCCTCAGCAGACGGGAAGGTTTGGAGCTTGGCTTTGGACACTTGGTTATGATTATTTTTTTAATTGTGTTGCTTTGTTGGGGTTTTTTGTGTTGTTGTTTTTTTTTTTCCACACCCCACGCAGTTTCCAGGTAGAACCCCTCTCGGGTAACGCAACTTGACGACTTCTCCGGCTCTACATCTACACCCCTGAGGGTCACCTCCCTTCCCCACCAGCACCGGAGAGGGGGGGGAAGGGGAGGGGTGCGAAGCCCCTCCCCATCGCCCCCAAGCCCTCCCTGATCCCCCCCC
>JAAWXA010000047.1:711575-759309 GCA_038090715.1 Florisuga fusca | reverse complement strand
AGAGAGGGTTGTGCTGACCCAGTACAAATCAGCCCCCCCCATGCACACCGGGCCGGCACAACCCTCTCTAGCCCTGTATAAGCCCACCTGGTCCTTCCTCCTCCCCGGTGCCATCCCCCCAGTGTCCCGCGCTCCCCATGTGGCAGTGCACGGTGATAAAGGCAGCGCAAGGCGTCCCCTGTCAGAGCCCGGATAGCTCAGTCGGTAGAGCATCAGACTTTTAATCTGAGGGTCCAGGGTTCAAGTCCCTGTTCGGGCGGCCGAGCACATGTTTTCTTATTTGGTTTTGGGGTTTTTTTTTGTTTTTTTTTCTCCCTGACTGAGCTGTCCGGGAACCCCGTCAGGACCCTTCCCCGGTAGGAAGCTCCGGTCCTGCCGTGGATGTACAAGACTTAGACAAAAAAAAAAAAACACAAAAGAGACAACAAAACAGGAAAAAACAAAACAAAAAAACCAAAACAAAACAAAGAGTCAGGAGAAAATAAATAGGGGGGAAAAAAGAAACTTGCCGCCCGAACAGGGACTTGAACCCTGGACCCTCAGATTAAAAGTCTGATGCTCTACCGACTGAGCTATCCGGGCTCCAGCGCACTCTCTCGCGCTGTCTGTATATCCGCCTCTCTATACTGTTTCCTGGGTCTCCCCCCTCCCTGCAGCCCCCTCCTCAGCACATCCCGGGGGAGAAATGAACCCTCACGGGCGTCCCCTGCGCTTTGATCCTGCCGTGGGGGGCGTGCAGAGGGTGCCCAGCGCAGGAGGGACCCTCACAGTGAGCCCTGGGGGGTGATCTTCCTCTTCCCCCGTGTCTGAGCAAAGCTTGGGGGGGCTCTTAGGAGGGGGGACAGTCCTGGGAGACCCGGCATGTTTCAAAGTGTGACGACAAGGATCGGGAATAATCGGGGGTGCTGGGGGGTGTTTCATGAGGGCGGTTTGTCCAGCCCACCCGCAGCCCCGCTCACAACTCAGCCCCTAAAAGCAGGTGAGGATTTGTAGCAGAGGGTGGGGTCAGTCCGTGGGGTTTTAGAGAAGGACCCGGGTGCTGCTTGAGAGTAATTTTTCCATCAGGACCTCGTGGGAGATGGGACCTGGGGGTGCTTCGAGAAGCCTGCCAAGTCCTGGCTTCCCCCCACACTAACTCCTGGGGTTCCACCAGGCAGCAGAAAGGGTTTGGGATAATACCATGTCACCGCTAAACCCAAACCACTTGCTGTCACCCGCAGCCCTCCAAGGGTGGCTTGTGGATTTTTAGGGCGGTCCTGAGGTTTCGGAGGTGACTGTCACCTTGGTCTACAAGAGCCTGGCAGGGCCCGTTGCCCGCAGGGACAAACCACAGCTCCCGCTGCTATGGCTACACCGCATCTGCTGCCCACTGTGGTCTTGTGCAGACCCTTCATCCCCCTGATCCCCCTCCTCCTATGGGCGGGAGTGTCCCCCACCATCCCGGCGACCGCTATGAGCCCCCCGAAGTGGTGGGGTATCTCAGCACCCTCCCGCACGTCCTCTGGAGTGGTACCAAACAGCACCCCATAGCAGTGAGAAGCGGTGGCAAGTGGGTGCTGCTGTCCCATGAGATACCCCCGAGGGTGGGGCTGCAGCATTTTGGGGGGGCTCCGGGTCGGCGCTGCTAGGGCAGGAGGGACCCACCTCCCATCCCACCGGCAGCGGGCCGGGGGCGATGCGGGATGGCGGGGGGGGAGCATCATCCTTTAGGGGGAGCTGGCAGCATCTCGGGGACACAGTGAGAAGCCGGGGGGTGGCACCGGNCCATCGGGAAGCGGGGGGGGGAGTTGCGTTATTTTTATGAGCAGAACAATGAACCGGTCCCCGTTAAATTGCAAAGTTGCCCATCAGCAAAGTAGAGAGGCAGGGCTGGGGGTTCTGCTCTTTTTCCATCATGTCAGAGTCCCTCCGCCAGGACAGGGATGGGGACAAGCCAGCTCTTGTGTTTAACCGGGAAGGGTCATCTCTTGGTGGGCTCTAGGTAAGGTGCTTTGGGGGGACTTTTGAGGATGCTGGGCACGCTGCAGAGAGCTGCGCTGCTCCCGCTGCTCCTGCGGTGCAGTGCTCTGGATCCTGAACTTGTAGAAACCCTCACGTGTGTATTTAACAGTAAACTCCAGAGATATGCGAGCTATTACCCCCTAAGCAAAGGAGATATATTTACTTAACCACAGCTATTCATGTGTATAAGGCCAAAAAGGAATGTAATTGTTCATGGGAGCTGGGCCCGGGGTGAATTAGCACCAACGTGAGCAGAAAAATCTATCTTTTCCTCCTAAAGCGGGAGTCATAGGGTAGTGGGGAGCTGTAGGGTGAGGGAAACCTGCCTGGCAAACGGGGCACCCATCTCTCCCGGGCCAACCACCCTGCCAGGCACCTGCCCCACCTCTCCTTGGGAATACCTTCATAAATACCAAGGGAAAGGAGGTCGGGAGAGGATTCAGAAGGAGCTGCCTTTCCAGCCCAGCAGCCATGCAGCCGGGCTCCAGCCCTCCTTGCCTGCTGCGCTTAAGTAGGTGCTCTGTGTATCTTACAGCGTTGCCTGGATGCACACACAGTATGTGTGGGCAGTCGGTGAAGCCCGGGATGTGGGGCTGGGGGTCTCATGGTCCTTGGGGAGGGACCACCAGGGTTGTAGCAGCAGCAGCATCCGTGGCCCTGCCCCAATGGAGGTGTTTCCTTGTGTATTGGGTGTTCTGGAGGAGCTGTATGTGTCCAGCCTGTGTCTGTGCTATGTTGTTGAGCTGAGGGTCTCACCCACAACATGGAAATCCTGCAGGCAGAGCAGGGCTGAGCAGGCTAAAGATTCCCACTGCAAACCAAACTGGCTCTGCCATGCAGCCTGTCAGCCAGACCCCCCTGCACCTCAGCAGGGTGCTGTGGGCAGGGGGATGCACCCCTGCTGCTGCACATCCTGGGTTCATCCCATCTGTTCAGCTTCAGGAGCATCTGGGTTGGGGAACAAGATCTGGTCCCTGGGGTTCATACAGACCCCTGGGCTGGGGGCCAGGGACAATCACAGGCTGGCTGCCACCTAGCAGCCCATCCCAGCTCTGCCATAGAGGCAGGACTCTTCCCCTGGGTGCTGGTGCAGCAAGATGCACCAAAGCCAGGGAGGTACCATGCTTTACGTTGCTTGACTATCCTGAGCATACCTGGGGCTCCAGCCTCTCCTTGCAGGCTGGTGTGCATCTGTGTTCATGTACACCCACGCTGTCACCCAGCCAGCCACGCCGTGCTGGGTGCTGGTCATGGAGGAAGCTGAGATTTGCATAGGAGCCAGGCACCAGAGGTTCTGAACCAGGGAGAGCCTGACTGCCAGCATCCCCCAGGGGTGCTGAGCACCAAGAAAACTCAACCCTGGGTGCAGGGTGCTGGAGCACTGATGGCTGAGTAATTTGGAAAGTCTGACCATGGGTGTGCCCTGGGGAGTGTAAGGGACACGGGGTGTCTTGGCTGCGTGGGAGCACCAGGAGGATGCAGTGGTGGGTGGCTTTGCAAAAGATTACCACCCTTGTTCTGCTCCATCACGTTGCAGGTGCTGGGTGAGGTTCAGCATCAGCTGAGCGCATGGCTGTCTCAGCTCACTGCAAAGGGGGGCTCTGACATCCACCCACCCACAGCCACCCCCTGCTCCACGGTTTCCTGGGACAACCCCTTGTCCCCTCTACTGTCCCCATTGCAGACTCAGCTCTCACCATGCAGGGCTCTGGGTGGTCCCTCTGCAGAGCTCCCACTTTCTGCTACCCCAGCTTGGGGGCTTTCCCCTTCCAAACCTGACCCACCTTCCTGGGGCAGGATTTCCTCCCGAGGGTGGAAGTACGTAGAAAAATGATGGGATAGCCTTTGGCATCAGCCAGCTTCACATCCTGCCTCCTCCAGAGAGCTTGGACTGGGCTGGGCTTTGCTCTGCTATAAATAAATAGGAGGGTTGAAGAGGAAGAAACTCCTGCTGTAGAGCAACAGGTTGGAAGCAAGTGGCACTGGTTCTTTTCAAGGTATTTGTTCAGCTCATTGTTTGCCCAGCTCCAAACCCCTCCTCGAAACCAGCCTGGCAGCTCCTGGGAACTCAGCCCCTCAGCTTTTAGAGTTTGGCTTTTTGTGTCTGCAAGCTGGGTAAAATAGTTGACTGAAGGTGTCTGTTGGGGGGGGAATCACGCCGTTTTTTCTGTGAGCACTCCTGGAGTGTTGGTTTGGCTGTGTTTGGGGTGGATGGATGATGTTTTGGAGAGTGGGTCCAGGAGCCCTCTGGGTTTTGGTTTCATTTTTTCAGTTACCTTTGGGACGAGGTTCTCTTTCTGGAGCTCCACTTCTAAACAAGGATGAAAATCTTGCATTTTTCTGTGTCAAAATATCACCTGGAGACCACTGGGTTGTTGCATTACCCATGAGGTCCCCAAAACCCCCTGGATTCCTTCCCATTTTGGATGGAAAGAAGAGAATTGAGACCAGAGAGTTTCTTCTGGAGCAGGGGGAGTGGGATCCTGCCTTCTCTGGAGGGTTCTGGAGCTGATGGAGGGTGCTGGAAACCTGCCCTGGGGGCTGTGTAGGACGATGAACTGGTCCTGTCTCATAGATATAGGAGCATCCCTGCTGTTGGAGGGGTCCAGTATGTCCGAGGAGCTTTGTCATCTCATGAGGTGCTGTGACTTGCAGCTGGAGCAATGGCACACAGCTGGGATGTGCCCCAGGGCTGGGTCCATGGCCCCAAAACAGGGAAGCCCTCATCCCCTCACCATCCTCCTGACCAGGCAGCGGCCACTCCGGCAGCTGGGAACACGGTTCAGGAGGAGCACCAGCATGGATGGATGGACCCGCAGCCCCAGAGGTGAAGCCTGATGCTTTATCCTTCTCACGACTGCTCCTCCCTCGGCCGGATTATAAATGGGTGGGAATTGTCTCCCCTGATAGGCATAACCTCCATCCCCGCTCCCACACCCTGGGGAGGTGCCCCTCTGGGGCTTGCTTTGCTTCCTCTCCCTCAGATGTTTGATGCCTTCCCAGATGCTCCCGACCTTTCAGTCTGCTCCAAACGCAGCTGCCTGCCAGGGGGAAGGGAAGGATGGGGAGAGCTGGGGGTTCACAGCCACCCCCTGCCAGCCCTACCTCTGCCCCGGGGCTCCCATCCCCCGGGCCCCGTCCTGGGATCCCCCTGGGATTTTCCCTCCTTCCTTCCTGCTCCCAGTAGGTGATGCTCAGCTGCTGGGAGCAGCGAGGATGTGCTGAGCTCCCACCCCAGTTTTCTTTTCCCCCTCCTCCCAACTGGTGCTCGTCTGGTTTGTACAAGGGCTGGGGTTGTGCCCATGCATCCTCTACCCCAAAGCCCTGCAGAAGGGCTGTCCCCAAGGAGCCACAACGGAGTGGGATCTGCTGGTGTGGAGGGACGTTGAGGGGTTAACAGGGCCCTGAGCCATTGGGGTGGGGAGGACCTGACAACTGCCATCAGGCTGAGCTGCTCCTGGGTGGATTTAATTGGTTTGGTGTTGGAAAAATACACTCTGCAGGATCTGTTGGTGTGCAGGAAGGAAAACTTCACCCCAAAACTCCCTCCCCATCCCAGGACGGTTCCCCAGGGCTTGTGGGGTTCCCAGGGGGGTGTTCAGCCAGGCTGGAAGGCAGGGAGCTGGATGAGGTGCCACGCTGCAACCATCAGATACTCTGAAATCACATTTGCAAATGGAAGAAGTACCCAGAAGAGGATTTGGAGCTGGTTTGGCTGCCTTTTGGTCTCAGCACTGACATACTCAAGGAGGTTAGCTTGGTGCATCTGGGCAGTGCATGGATGGGGACAGGGCCCTCAGCTCTGCTGGTGTGGGGCAGGGCAGTGGGTACTGGTGGGACATGGTGTCTGTGTCACACCCTGCAAGGCTGCAGCTTCTCTTATGGGGCTATGCTGGTGCAAAATGTGAAGAAAATGGTGTTAAAACATAAGGTAAAGGATTTCCAGTGGTTTTCCCTCCTGTGTGCCTCCAGCCCAGCCATGTGCTGCAGCAGCAGTAACTCAGCAAAGCATTTCTCTGAAAGGTGGGATCCCAAGCTGGATGGGTCTCCTGAGGCTGACGTGACCATGGCCAATGCCAGGAAATTTAAAGTCAGAAAATTATCCCCATGTTATTAGCAGTAGTATTTTAAAGAGGAAAAAAAAATCTGCTTGTCTCTGCTCCTCTGGAATTCAGCTCCTGCTTTGGGAGAACCCATGCTGAGACCTAACCCACAGCTCACAGTCCTGGGTAATTTTTGTAAGAGGCTGCTGAGAGGAGAAAAGTGTGAAGTGGCCACTCACCAAACCCCCAGGAGCCTGAGGTGGCGCTTGAACCCCTGGCTGAGCACTTGGAGGGTGACCTGGGAAGTTTGGGGCTCTTCCACATGGGTTTGTATCACCTTGGTCCTGCTGCCACCCTGAGGGAAGGGGCTGAGCCACTTTTTTGGGGATGCTTACAGTGTCCTCAGGCAAGGTGACATCCCCTGAGTGGTACAGAACCAGACCCAGTTGGTTGTTGCTGCCCTGGTGTGGGTCAGGCTATGTTCCACTGATCCATGCAGGAGGGATCAGAGAGAGAAAGATCATCCCTGCTCAGAGAGTCAGTGAGATGCAGTTTCTTCTCTTGGAGATGAGAATGGGTTTTGTGGCTTTGTCAGCTACAAAAAATCAGATTGATTTTATTGCTTTTGGGTTAAAAGCAGTTTTTAATTTGTTCAGCTTCCAGAAACCCAGGCCTGCCAGTTTTTGGGATTTCTATTTTTCTGGGAAAAGCCCACGGCTGCTGGCAGGGTCCAGAATATCAGGGAAGGGAAAGTTTCCAGCCTGTCCCTCTTTCCCTGGAACCATTTTTCTGGTTAGAAAGCACAAAGAAGCTGGTTGAGCAAGGTGCCTGGAGTTGGGGAGACCAAGGGGCTCAAACCCTCCTGTCTGGCAGGGATGTGTTTGCAGCAGATGAAGTCTGTGCTGGGCTAATTAGGAGCCATCTGGTCCTGCATGGCCCTGGGGTCAGGAGGGCCAGGGAAGGGGGTGATGTGTCTGGGGGGAGGTTGACACAATCAGCCACCCAGGATGGAGATGATTGTCCTATGCTGTGGGGTGGGATGTGGGGGGCAAGTGTTGTGCCAAGGGAGTTTTCCATCCCTGGAGGGAGGCAGGGTGGGCTGTGGTGGGGTCTGCCATGTAGTTACAGGCTTTTCTGCCCCACAAGTGCAGCCCCCCACTATCTGATCCTGGGGTCAGTGGTGCTCCCAGCTGTTCTTTTCCAGCAGAAACATTTGGGATCCCCAGGAAAGCAGTGAGGGGGGGGAGAGGGAGAGGAGGAGGGGCATATCCTTTCTATATCCTTTCTCCCAAAATCAGAGCATCAAGCAGAGCCCTCTGTGCTGCAGTCCCATGTCCTTCCTGTGCTGAGGCTTCTGAGCCAGCCCTGGCCAGAGTCCCAAAACACTCAGCTGCCTCTCAGCTCCAGAGAGTTTGAGTGTCGGCCACCTCCAGGGGCTCCAACCTCACTCCACTCTTCTGTTTAATATCCACTTAGTTATTTATTTTGCTAGGAAGGGAAGAGGAGGTGAAACATCCTTCCCTGGGGAACACGGTGCCGGTGCTGGCCCTCCCCAGGCTTTGGTCAGGGGCCAGGGAGCAGTTTCCAGCTGGGCTGTTTCTCCTCTCTGCTGGCTCAGAAAGCTGAGTTTGGAGGGTGCACAGAGCTGGGTGCTGCTGAGGGGCTTGGGGGGGCTGAGGATCCTCTTTCTCTGCAGGCGTGGTGGGGGCAAGGGGGCCAGCATCCCTTCCTTGCCCTTCTCATCTTTTCTGCTTCAAAAAGCCCCAGTTCTGCTGGTGGAGGCTGGAGAGGGACTTTTTACAAGGGCATAGAGTGATAGGGTGAGGGAGAAAGTTTTTGAGCTGAAAGAGGGGATATTTAGGTGAGGTATTGGCAAGAAATTCTTTGGTGTGAGGGTGCTGAGCCCCTGTCCCAGGTTGCCCAAGGAAGCTGTGGCTGCCCCATCCCTGGCAGTGTTGAAGGTTGGATGGGGCTTGGAGCACCCTGGGCTGGTGGGAGGTGTCCCTGCCCATGGCAGTTGGGACTCTTTAAGCTCCTTCCAACCCAAACCCTACCATAATCCTGTGAACAAAGTGGCTCAGAGCCATGTCCTCAGAAGCCACCACACCATGACACAGCCTATGCCAGGCAGGCTCCCCTCCCCGCAGGGTTTCAGGTTGAGTCTGCCCCAGCTGCAGGCACGGCCCTGCTGCCCTCCCCACGCTGCCTCTTATTTTATCCTCAGGGACATCCATCCAGCTCCAGCAATAGTCCTTGCAGCTGCTCTGGGGCCAACCAGCCCTGCCCGGACACAGGCTCCTGGGCAGGTGGCAGCAAAATCTTGATTTAACCTATTGCCCCTAAACATTTCCTTTTTTCCATTGGAGGAAGGGCTGCACCGCTCATCAGCCAACCTTCATTATCATAGAACCATAGAATTTTCAGGGTTGGAAGGGATCTTTGAGATCACCCAGGTCCAACCCCGCTACCATTGGCAGGGACACCTCCCACCAGATCAGGTTGCTCAGAGCCCTGTCCTTAAAAACTCACAGGGATGGGGCTTCCACCACCTCTCTGGGCAACCTGTGCCAGTCTCACCACCCTCACAGTGAAGAACTTCTTCCTAATATCTAATCTAAATCTTCCCCCTCTAGTTTGAAACCATTCCCACTGTTCCTATTTTTCCTATTCCCCCTGTTTTAGGACCTGATGTCCTAAAAGGTCTTGATTTAACCCATTGCCCCTAAACATTTCCTTTTTTTTCCATTGTGGAGAGGAAGGGCTGTCCCACTCATTATCCAGCCTTGGTTATCAGCCAGCCCTGGTTATCAGAGCCTGACTGGTTGCTGACCATGCCTTTCCCCTCCACCCAGGTGGCCGGTGGTGCAGCATGCCTTTCTCCTGACCCCACAGCTCACCAAGTCCTGGTCCCTGGAGAGATGTCCTCCAGGGGTGGCAATGGGGAGCAGTGGCAATCCCTGGGGATCAGCCGGAAGGAGCTGGCCTTGGCTGAGGCCCTGCAGATGGAATACGATGCTCTGTCCCGCCTGCGGCAGGACAAGGAGGAGAACAGGGCCAAGCAGAGGGGGGACAGACCCCTCATCTCCTGGGATGACCCCACCGACAGGAATGGCTGTGCCAGCATCAAATCCACTCGGGGTCTCTCAGGCTCTGACCCCTCACTCAGCTGCAACCTCGTTCCGGTGGCACCTGAGGGTCCCTCTGCACCTGGACCCCCACACACACCCAGCCCTCTACCCCTGGACCCCCAGCCCTGGCTGAAGGGTCCCCTGTCTGAGGACTACCTGTACATCTTTGATGGGTCAGGAGGAGACTTCCTCGGGGAGCCTCTCAATGGCACTTCACCCCACAGCGGTGGGGGAAGCTCCCCCAAAAAGATCTCACCACCCCCATTGCCCCCCCGGCACCTCCTCTGGAGCTCCCCTGAAGGGACCCAGCGCTCAGGGAAAGGGTCCCCTTCATCCTCCAAGGGACCCCAGCCCAGGGACATCAACATGTTCTCGGTGGCCCATGGCAAGCTGCTTGGTCGCCGCATCTCCGAGGAGGACCCCTACGGCATCACCGACTACAGGGGCATCAACGATGCCATCACCTGCCTCAACCTGAAGTCCACCTACGAGTCGGAGGTGCTGCGGGAAGCCTCCCGTGGCTGGAAGGAGGGCAGGAGCATCTTTGAGAAGGAATCGAGTGGCAAACCAGTGGCACGGAGTAAGACCATGCCCCCCCAGGTTCCCCCCAGGACCTATGTCTCGCGTTTTGGCAACCGGAAGAACCTGGCACCCAACAAGAACCGCAGGATCTCCATCGATCCGGTAAGAGGCTTTCCTCTCCCTGCCCTGGTCTCAGGGACAGCGTCCCTGGGGGTTAAAGAAGACCCCCAAGAGGTGTCCAAAACCCTCTGGGGTGGGTGAACGGAGGCTGGGAAGCTGAGCAGAAGGGGACATCCCACCCAGGTGTCACTGCCGTCTCCAGAGGCCATGCTGCAGGTGCTCATGTCCCACAGGCTCACAAAATGTCACTAAATCCTCCAGAATGAGCTGGGAGTCTCCTCCCACCAGCCGGGCGATGGCTTTCCTGTTGGCTCACAACATCCTTTTCAACCCCAGCTCCCTTCTTCCCTCCGTTGGGCAAGGAGCAGGATGCCCCTTCTGCACAAAGAGATGGCCAGGGGCTGCTGGCATTGCCACTCTCTCTCGTCCCCAACGGGGTGCCCATTACATGGGCAAAACCCCAGCTCTGGTGTGGTTCATCCCACCGCCAGCAAGAGTAGGAGATAAAGGGAGAAGTCACCTTAATCACAGGGTCCCCCCCTCCCTGGGGTGAGGGATGCAGCTGGGGACCACTGGTGTGGGCTGCGTAAGTCACTCTGAGCTTTCTTGGTGCCAGAAGCTAATTAGAAAAGAGCATTAAGATTGGCTGCAGTGGCTGATGTGTTCTCTGCCTTTCTCTGCCTCCCGGGAGCTGTTGCCTGGGTTAACTGCTCTGACAGTGGGGCCATTGTTCACCACCAAAGAGTGCAGGGAGCCCAGGGACCCTCACGCTTGGGGGTGCCTGGCACGGTGATGCCACCTGCCCTGGAACTGCAGTGGGAGAGTGGTGTGCAGGACAATACCATGGTGTCATCAGGTCCATCTCTTCCCATCCTTTGTTTCCCTGCAGAATGTCCCTGATGGAGCTTTTGGAAATGGGCAGTTTTGTGGGCAGGGGAGTGACAGCTGGGTCTCCCTGCTATGTGGAAGGTGTTGGTGCAGATATGGGTGATGTGTCCAGGGGGGGACCGAAGTGCCCGGTGCTCTGATGGGGCGATCCAGCAAACCCCACCTGGGGTGGGCAACAGCTGAACCCCCCCTCCAGGAATGCTGCAGACAGCTGATGGGCTCATGCTCTGCCCTGCAGGTTGCCCCTCGGCCACACTCCATCGCCAATGGCTACGAGCTCTTCGAAGTCTCTGAGGAGCGGGATGAGGAGGTGGCTGCTTTCTGCCACATGCTGGATGTGTGAGTACCCAGCTGTGCCCCAGCCCTTCCCAGGGGCTCTCAGCACACCCCAGGTGTGCAGCATCCCACTGCAAAATATCCCCAAACCCGGCAGATATTGGGAGGCTGGGGGAAAGCCCAAAGCAAGGCAGCATCTCTGACCTGCCCCTGCCTCCCCAGGCTGCGGTCTGGCTACAGCACCAAGGACTATTCCCTCACTGGCTTGGTGTGGAGCTCTGTCAACCTCAGTCCTGAGCAGCTGGGCCATGGCATCAGCCTGAAGGTGACCGTGGTGTGTGACAGCCTGCGTGAGCCCCTCACCTTTACCTGTGACTGTAAGTGCCCCCCCACAGCCCCCTGCCCCTCACAGCAATTGGGTGGGGAGCCCTGGGGTGATGTGAAGCAGGGACAGACTCCAGGGGATGAGGTGGGAGGAGGATTTTGGCATCTTCAGGGCTCATGGCACTGCTTCTCCTATTCTCAGGCTCCTCCACCGTGGACCTGCTCATCTATCAGGCACTGTGCTACACCCATGATGAGCTGCATGCCATTGACGTTGAGGATTTTGTGCTCAAAATTTGTGGGCTGGAGGAGTTCCTGCAGAAGTGAGTAGTGTTGGGGTACAAGACAGGATGGGGACACAAACCAGGCATCACCCCACAGATTGTGTCCTCACCCCCTGGAGGGATGGGTTGGGTGTGCACAGCAGGAGCCTCTCTGCTCCTTTTCCTGCCTCATGGAACTGCAAGTGATGCTCGTGCCAAAAGCAGCATGTTGGGAGCATCTTTCCCAGTGGCAGGGTATCCATCACACTGACCCCCATGTGCCTGAAAACTAGGGAGCTGCCAAAAATGCTCTTTGGAGGAGTATTAATAACAGAGGTGTCATTGAGCCCAGATGCAGAGCCTGGGTTCTGAACCCAGCCCGTGGTTCAAATTGCAGGAGAAGGTGGAAAAGGGGGCATGGGAGCATTGGGGCCACCATGGGCTCCCTTGGCTGGGTGATAGGGCAGTGAGACCAGTGCAAATCCCTCCCTGCCTTCCTGCCTTTCCTGGAGGGGAATTTCCAGAGGGGGATTTGAGGTTCAGAAGCTCGGGAGAGCAGAGGTGGCCGCAGAAGCCAGGCATGCAGAGGCACACGCCGTCCTTCCCAGCGACTGGGTGCAGCCAACCAGCTACCATTGCTTGGAAAGCTGCCCCGGGGCTGGCCCTGCTGCTGGAGATCCGTGGGACCTGTGCCATGGCCTCCGGGAGCTGCTGCTTTAAGCCCTAAAGGGGTGGCTGGGAATGGCTGGGTCCGGGAGAACCAGCAGGGCACCTGTGTGGAGGCTGAGCAGAGCCCAACCTCTGCTCCTGGCTCCCTGGCACCTTGTTCTCTCTCTGCAGCTCAGGGCATGTGTGTGCATGCCCTGTGTGTGCATGTCTTCACGTGTGTCTGCATGTGTGTGTGTGTGTGTATGTATGTGTGTCCACATGTTTGCACACAGTAGGGTTCACTCACCATGGGTGCAGCAGCATCCCTGTGCATCTCACCCACAGAGCAAACCCCTGCTCTGGGTGTCTTGGGGCTGCACCCAGCTGTAGGATGGATCCAGCCAGCTTGGAGGACATTCCTCAAGGGGATGAACCTCATGATTTTTGGCAGGGAATGGCATCCTGAGCACGGAACAGCACAGCCTGTTCCTGGCGAGCGTTTCCTGGGAGCCAGCATGGGCAGCACTGCCCTATCTCCTGGGGCCCTCAAAGGACCCTTAAGAAAGCCCTGGGGACATAAAGCCCTTTTGTCACTGATCTTTTCTTTCCACATCTTCCCCCTAGCGGAAGAGATGCTGGAAGTGCCAAAACCCTCTTGTGCAGAGCCCACACTGGGGGTCCCATTCCAGGGGGGGCTGCCCATGACAGGACTAGGCTTGTGGTCCCAGGTCCAGGACTCACCCTGATCCTGCTGTCAAGTGGAGCATCCTTCCGCTCCTTGGGTCCACTCTCTGCTTCCCCCACATTGTGAGGCAGATCCTGGCACAGTGAGCTCCACTCCCAGCTCCATCATGCCAGCTGAGCTGGGCATGGTTTTTTTGGAGGGTACAGGGGAAGGAGGGAAAACAATAGCTTATTCTTTGGGTTTCCTTGTGCAAACCTCCCCAGGACACAAACATACATCTGCAGGCAAGTTGGCTGTGGCTGACACGTTGCCTGGCTGTGGGGCGTTGGGATGGGAGCATCCCATGTTGGGTTTGAGGGTGTTGCATGGGTTGGAGAGGGTCTGAAGGTACTGTGCCTGTCCACACAGCAAGCATGCACTGGGCAGCCATGAGTACATCCAGCACTGCAGGAAATTTGACATCGACATCCGCCTGCAGCTGATGAGAAGGAAGGGGGTGAGCAGCGACCTGGCCCGAACGGTGGGTACCCGGGTGTGGGGGGCAGTGGGGTTTTTTGGGGGACACCCATGTCACCTCATCTACCTCTCTACCTGCAGGCAAACGATGATCAGAGCCCCTCCACCCTCAACCACTACATCCACCTGCAGGAGAGACCCATCAAGCAGACCATCAGCAGGTATGGGGGGGACATAGTGGGATTGGTCCCCCCCTGCTGGGTGTCCACCTGGCCAGGGCTGAGCTCTCCTTCTGTCTCCCAGACAGGCCCTAAGTCTCCTCTTTGACACCTTCCACAATGAGGTGGATGCTTTCCTGGCAGCTGAGGTGAGCCCCAGGGATGGAGGAGCCATTTGAGGGGGGTGCTTTGCCTCATCTGTCACAGACTTTTTCCCCTTTTCATTATGGGGCTTGAGAAGGCATCAGAGAAGGCTGTGAAAGTAGGGGAAACTGAGGCACAGACTGGTGCAACTCCCTGTGCATGGTGTGTGGGAGCTGGGGGACAGCCTTAGCTACCCAGGGGTCCCACAGCAGCCCCCCTCTGCCTTTCAGGGAGATGTCCTGCGGAAGGCAGATAGGGTTATCCAGTCAGTTATGGCCATCTGCAATGCCCTGGCTGCTGTGGAGTCCCAGGAGATCACAGCAGCCCTCAACCAGATGCCCCCCTGCCCCTCCCGCATGCAGCCCAAAATCCAGAAGGTGAGTGCTGATGGGGAAAGAAGGACTGAGTTCCTGGGAGGTGTGTGGGGGGAAGATGCAGGACCTGGAAGGGGGTGCAGAAGGGGAAAGGACATTTTCACAGCTGATTTCATTCTCTCCACACTACATGGAAAATTCCTCAATAGTTGGGAGCTGAGGAGCCCGGGCTGGTTCTGTGAAGCAGCTGGCTTGGCAAGTTGCTCCCCACATGGGGCTGATTCTGATGCTGCTCTTGTGTTTTCTTTTTTTTTTTTTTTTCCTCAACAGGATCCAAATGTTCTGGCCAAGAGGGAAAATCGAGGTATTTCTGTTCTCCTCCCCTTCTAGGCTCAAGTTCTTGGTGCTTTTAATCCTCAAACCCCTCCTCCTTAATTATTAAGGCCAAAAATGTGTTTGAAACTTTTCTGGTTAAGAAAAGAGGGAGGTTGGAGGCCATGGCTGTTGTTCCATCCCATTAACTCAGCGAAATAGGAAGCCTGAAATTCTCCCTTTCACCCTCTTTGTCCCAGAGGAAACCTTCCCCGGGGTTTTTCCAGCATCCCCACACTAGGGGGATGCTATAGGGGTGCTGTGGGGCTGGCAACCTCCCTGTCTCACCCTTCTCCCACTTCCTCTCCAGAGAGGATTGTGGAGAGCCTGACAGCTGCCATCCTCAACCTGGTGGAGCTCTACTGCAGCACCTTCAATGCTGACTTCCAACCATCCATGCCCGGGAGCAGGGAGCAGGGGGTGGTGCAGGAGGCTCGCCTGCTCTCCTGCCCCCTCTCCTTCACCATCTATGCCACCCACCGCATCCCCATCACCTGGGCTGCCAGGTAAGGGCAACTGCCTGGACCTTGCTCAGCCTCTGCCTGTCCAACCTGGGGTGTTGAACACTCCAAGCAATTGTGTCCCACACCCGGGTGGCTGAGGAGTGTGTCCCTGCCCCAGATGTTCAGCAGGTGTGGAGGGAATAAGAGCTAACCCAGCCCAAGCCCCCTACAGACCAGGACTGATCTGCTCTGGTGGACACCCCCGACTGCAGTGCTGGGTCCAGCTCTGGGGTCCCCACCAGCAGAAGGACACGGAGCTGTTGGAGAGTCTAGAGGAGGTCATGGAGATGGTCAGAGCAGCTCTGCTCTGGAGCCAGGCTGAGAGAGTTGGGGTTGTGCAGCCTGGAGAAGAGAAGGCTGCAATGGGGAGACCTTAGAGCACCTTCCAGTGCCTGAAGGGGCTCCAGGAAACCTGGTGAGGGACTTGGGACAAGGGCCTGGTGGGATGGGATGAGGGGGAAGCATTTCCAGCTGCAAGAGGGGAGATTGAGATGGGGTATTTGGAAGAAATTCTTTGGGGGCCAGGTTGCCCCCAGAAGCTGTGTCTGCCCCATCCCTGGCAGTGTTGAAGGTTGGATGGGGCTTGGAGCACCCTGGGCTGGTGGGAGGTGTCCCTGCCCATGGTAGGGGGTAGGGACTTGGTGATATTTAATTTCCCTCCAACCCAAATAATTCCATGATGAATTTGAAAGTGCTGGTGCTCGATGGGTGGTGAGGGATGCTCAGGGCTGAGGGATCCCATCCCAACCCCAGGAATCCCTGGGGCTGCAGCGTCCCTCCCGGGCTCTCCACCACCCCGGGGATGTGACAGATGGCCCCGGTGCAGCAGGACCGGGCTGCCCTCGCCCCACATTCTCAATGTGCTCCTTTGTTAGGTGCTCCGGTGCCCGTACCCTCTTTCGGCCCCGCACGGGGACCGTGGGGGTCCGGACGGGCGGCAGAAACCCACGGCAGGGATGGGGGNCCCCGGATTGTCGCTCGGCACCTGCCACATGGCAGGGTCCCCACCCCCCTCCCCTTTCCCGGGAGCCCCCCCCCGTGTGATGGTATGCACGGTGGCATATGGTGATGGGGGCTCTGAGCCCCCTCCCCAACCCCGGGGAAGGCACAGAGGGGCAGCACCCACCCACCCATTCCGATGCCGTGGGGTTTGCCTTGGGGCAGGGTGAGTCCCTTTCCCCCAGGGTGTCAGCTCCCCAGGCAAAGCCCAGACCCGGGCACATGGTCCTTCTCCTCCCCTTGCAGCTATGAAGATTTCTACCTCTCCTGCTCCCTCAGCCACGGTGGTAAAGAGCTGTGCAGCCCCCTCCTCACCAAGAAAGCTCACGTCTACAAATACCTCTTCCACCTCATCATCTGGGACCAGCAGTAAGGCAGCAACCCGGCCCATGGGGTGGGCAGGGGGTCCCCATGCCATCCCCTGCTGCCTCCTCCTCCTCCTGTGCTCCAGCAGCTCCTCTCTATGCCTCTCCCTGATTTTGGGGTGTTAGAAGCTCTTGTGTCATCCCTGAGAATAGCACCAGCGCCAGCCCTGCCCTCCCCCTGACCTGAGTGTTTGCACCCGTGAAAGGGGATCTGCTCCCAGAATAGCCCTGGGGGCTGTTCCAAGCCTTCAACACGCCTGGCATTCACAGGGAGGTGGGGATGGGAGCAGGATAATTTTAGAAGGTGCCAGTGCCCCCCAAGGACAGGCGCCGGGTGGCCCCGGTGGGGAGCAGAGCCGTGCAAGTCCCCTCTGTGGGACAATCCCCACCCCCACCCACCACGGGTGGGGATGTAGCTGCCACCTTTGGCTCCTCCGGAGCGTCGGAGAGGAGTGTCAGCCCTGGGGTCCCACGCAGACCCCCCTGGCCACTGGATGAGGTCAGTGTGTGGTAGGGGATTCCCATGGTGACCCCCATGCTCTGTCGTCACCTTCATGGGACACAGAGCAGCAGGGAGTGGATGGGGTACAGGAGCAGCTGGCTGTCCCCAAACACAGCTGCCACCCATGGGGTATCTGTCCTGTGCAGGGGGGCATGTGGCACCCCCAGTGCCACTGGCAAAGGTGTTTGTTGGGCTGGGCTGTCCCAGGGCATGCTTGGCATCCTGAGGCGGGGGGCTGGCCAGTGTCATGGGGGGCTGGCAGTGTCATGGCTGAACTGCTGGCTGCTCTCTTGCAGGATCTGCTTCCCCATCCAGGTGAACCGTCTGCCACGGGAGACCCTGCTCAGTGTCACCCTCTTTGCTGTGCCTATCCCACCTCCAGGGAGCTCCTCTGACACCAACAAGCAGCGGCGGGTCCCTGAGGCCCTGGGCTGGGTGACCACCCCTCTCTTCAACTTCAGACAGTATGTGGGGTGTCCTTCTGTGATGGGCAGGGCGAGGGACTGTGCCAGCATCCCCAGAGGGGAGCAGGAGGGTCCTCAGAACCTCAGGGACAGCATCACTGTAGTGGTGCCACCCTTCTGCCCCCTCAGAGCAGCCAGGAGTGCCATATTTTCACCTCTCCATCTCTTCCAGGGTTCTGACCTGTGGACGAAAACTCCTGGGTTTGTGGCCGGCCACACAGGACAACTCCAGAGCCAGGTCGAGTGCCCCCAACTTCAACCAACCTGACAGTGTCATCCTGCAGGTGTGTCCTGGGGGGGGCGAGGGGGGTTCTGGGGACACACACAAGCAAGTGGACTCTGCTTACCTTCTGCCCTTGCCCCAGATCGACTTCCCCACCTCTGCCTTTGAGGTGAAGTTCACCAGCCCACCAGCAGCTGAGTTCAGCCCCAGGTACGAGTTCAGCAGCCTGGGGGAGGAGGATCAGCGCAAGCTGCGGGAGGTGATGCAGAAGAAGTCACTCTACTGGTAAGCAGCCTGGAGGGGGAGTGGCATTACCTGAAAAAAAGGGTATTTAGAGATTAGGAAGAAATTCTTCACTGAGAGGGTGGTGGGACCCTGCTTGCCCAGGTGACCCTGAGAAGCTGTGGCTGCCCCATCCCTGGCAGTGCTGAAGGCCCCAGGTTGAATGGGGCTTGGAGCAACCTAGGCTGGTGGGAGGTGTCCCTGCCCATGGCAGGGGTGGCGCTGGCTGTTCTTTAAAGTCCCTTCACACCCAAACCAGGCTAGAATTCTATGAGACCCCCAGCTCTGCCCTGGCAGGCTCCAGGGGTACCTGAGGGTCTGATCCTGCCTCTGGCAGCTGGAGATGAGGCTGGAGCCCAGTGTTTGCAGAGTTGCCTGCCCCCAGCTGCATGTCATCTGTCCTCCCCTGCAGAGGGTCTGTCCAGCCCTGTCCCCTCATCCATCCTGGCACAGCTGAACCAGCCAGAGTCACAGAATCAATCACAGGGTCTCAGAATGTTTAGGTTGGAAGAGACATCCAAGATCATCCAGTCCAACCCCTGACTAACACCACAGTCAACTACTAAACCATGTCCTTAAGGAGCAGGTCCAAATGGCTTTTAAATGCCTCCAGGGATGGTGACTCCACCACTGTCCTGGGCCATTCCAATGCCTGACAACCCTCTCAGTGAAAAAATATTTCCTAATATCTAGGTTGGGTCCTCCAGGTCTGGCTCTAAACAGGAGGATCAGGTGTCAGCAGCTGCACCAGGATCCACTGCACGGGGCAGTGCTGACATTCCTTGGAAAACTCCCAGGGTGCATGGGGACTCGGGTCCTGGGGGGACAGGGTGCAGCTTAGGGGTGCATCACCCATCCATGTCATCCTCAGCGTGACCCCTGTCCTCCCCCAGGCTGATGGACACCGACCACAAGAGGCTGTGGGAGAAGCGCTACTACTGCCACGGGTCCCCCGGCGCCCTGCCTATGCTGCTGGCCAGTGCACCCAGCTGGGAGTGGGCTTGTCTGCCTGACATCTATGCCCTGCTCAGCCAGTGGGCACACATGAACCACCAGGATGCCCTGGGGCTGCTGCATGCCACGTAAGCCACCATCAGGCTGAGGGTGCCACGGGTTTGCACGCTCAGAGGATTTGCTGGGGTGTGTGTTTGTGGGGATTGCATGTCCATGGGGATTGCATGTTCATGGAGACTGCACACTCATGGAGGTGCACACTAACTGGGATGCATGTTCCCAAGGGTGCCCATCCATGACAATGTGTGTTCACAGGGATGCACACTCATAAGGGTCCATTCTTGGGTGCCACTGCCCTCCCTGTACAGGCAGGGAGAAGGCAGAGGTAGGAATTTTGGGCAGGGTGGGAATTTTGGGCAGGGATACTGAGGATGCCATCCGCATGACACCTGTGCCTGCTGCAGGTTCCCTGACCAGGAGGTGAGGAGGACAGCTGTGCAATGGATTGATTCCATCTCAGACACTGAGCTACTGGACTACCTGCCCCAGCTGGTCCAGGTGTGTGCTGGCACCAGGATGTGGCATGGGGCTCATGATGGGACCAGAATGTGACATGGGGTGCACGCTGGTCCCACTTTTCTCCAAACCCATTCCTTCTCCAGGCTCTGAAGTACGAGTGCTACCTGGACAGCCCACTGGTGCGCTTCCTCATGAAGAGAGCCATCTGTGACCTGAAGATCACCCACTACTTCTTCTGGTGGTTTTGAGGGGGCTGGGAGGAGCGGGATGGAGGGACCTTAGAGCTTGCATGACCCCCCCACACACTCCGTACCTCCTCTCTGAGCAGGTTGCTGAAGGATGGTCTCAAGGATTCCCAGTTCAGCATCCGCTACCAGTACCTGCTGGCAGCTCTGCTCTGCTGCTGCGGGAAGGGGCTACGGGAGGAGTTTGACCGGCAGTGCCTGCTGGTCACCACGCTGGCCAAGCTAGCCCAGCAAGTGCGGGATGCTGCCCCCTCCGCACGCCAGGTGGGTGCCGGGGTGGTGGTGGGAGGTTGCAGGGAGGTTCCAGGCTGTGTCTCATCTTCTCCACCCCTGTGCCCACCCCACAGGGCATCCTCCGGGAGGGGTTGGAGGAGGTGAAGCAGTTCTTCAAGGCTCATGGATCATGCCGGCTGCCGCTCAGCCCCAGCCTGCTGGTCAAGGGGATTGTCCCACGGGTTAGTGCTGGAGCTGGAGGGGGCTTCAGGGGGTTACTCTGCACACCCCCAGCTCACCCTGGTGGCCTGCACCTTCCTTCCCATGGCAGGACTGCTCTTATTTCAACTCCAATGCCGTCCCCCTGAAGCTCTCCTTCCAGAACGTCGATCCCCTTGGAGAAAACATCCGTGTCATCTTCAAGGTGAGTCCTTTGGAGATGCCCAAACCCCTGGAATGGCTTTTCCATCTCACCTGGAAACCAGCCAACCTGGGGTTGGCTCGGCTTTGCCCCAGTAGTTCCCCCTTGGCTCTAATGGCTCTCTTCTCCCCCACGGGATCACAGTGCGGTGATGACCTGCGGCAGGACATGCTGACCCTGCAGATGATCCGAATCATGAACAAGATCTGGGTGCAGGAAGGGCTGGACATGCGCATGGTCATCTTCCGTTGCTTCTCCACGGGACGTGGACGAGGTATCCCAGTGCCAGGGTGTCCCCCGAGGGCATCAGACCCCAGGTTGGGGTACTCTTGGGCAAGCAATGGCTTAAGAGATCCTAGGGCTCTGCCAGAAAGGAGCTGCTGTGGGTAGCTGTCATCCACCTTCAGGTCCAATCCCACCATCTGTAGGAACCTGGCTTTGCAGGCTTTCATTCAGTGGTGATGGCTGGGGAGCTGCTGGGTTGGTGGCAAAGGGTCTCAGAGCTCCCCAGGTGGGTTGGATGGGTCTCACCCTGATGTCTTGGCTGCTAGGCATGGTGGAGATGATCCCCAACGCTGAGACCCTACGCAAAATCCAGGTGGAGCATGGTGTGACGGGCTCCTTCAAAGACAGACCATTGGCAGACTGGCTGCAGAAACACAACCCTGAGGAGGATGAGTATGAGAAGGTGAGGAGGAGCCTGGCAGGGTCCCTGTTCCTCATGTTCCCTTCTCCAGGGATGAGCCTCTTTGCTTCCCAACATGTCCAGCCTCTCTCCATGCTTAGTGGCTCCATCCTTCTCTCCCTCCTTTTAGGCTGTGGAGAACTTTATCTACTCCTGTGCTGGCTGCTGTGTAGCCACTTATGTGCTGGGGATCTGTGACCGGCACAATGACAACATCATGCTCAAGACCACAGGCCACATGTTTCACATTGACTTTGGGAGGTTCCTGGGCCATGCACAGATGTTCGGCAACATCAAGAGGTGAGAAATTCTTCCAGGATCTCCTTCCCTGTTACCTGGGCTCATCCCTGCTGGGGGGGGTACTGCAGCTCTTTAACAATCAGGATTCCCTCTTATTTCATGGGGTGAAATCTCATGCTGTGGTTCTGATGGTGGTGGTCCCTCTCTGTCCCTCTTTCCCTGATGCAGGGACAGGGCACCGTTTGTCTTCACTTCGGACATGGCCTATGTCATCAACGGGGGGGACAAACCCTCCAGCCGCTTCCACGACTTTGTTGACCTGTGCTGCCAGGCCTACAACCTGATCCGCAAGCACACCCACCTCTTCCTCAACCTTCTGGGGCTGGTGAGAGCCAGGGGGTCACACACCCTTCCCTGCCGGGCAGGGCAGAGGGGTCCCTCCTGCCTTCACCCCCTGGCCTTGCCTCCTAGATGCTGTCCTGTGGCATTCCTGAGCTTTCTGACCTGGAGGACCTCAAGTACGTCTACGATGCCCTGAGGCCACAGGACTCTGATGCTGATGCCACCACCTACTTCACCAGGTAGAGAACAGGGCGGGGAGGGGTGAGGGAGCCTGTGGAAGGGGACAAGGGCAGTGGCTCGGCCTGCCGACAGGTTCCTCCGCGCTGAGCATGTGGTGGCCTCGTTGCAGGTTGATCGAGTCCAGCTTGGGCAGTGTGGCCACCAAGCTCAACTTCTTCATCCACAACCTGGCACAGATGAAGTTCACGGGCTCTGATGCCCGCCCAACCCTCTCCTTTGCCCCCCGTACCCACACCATCAAGACGTCTGGCCGGATCCGTGATGTCTTCCTCTGCCGCCACGAGAGGGTCTTCAACCCCAGCAAGGGCTATGTGAGTGGGAAAAGTTGGGGACAGCTGAAGGGCGGTTCTGTCTTGGTGCTCCTTCCTGGCCTTGTATGGGTTTGGGGCACCCCTGGATCACATCCCCATCTCCCTGCAGACCTACGTGGTGAAGGTGCAGCGGGAGAGCCCGGGAGACGTGACCTTCATCCAGCGCACCTTTGAGGAGTTTCAGGAGCTGCACAACAAGCTGCGCCTCCTCTTTCCCTCCTCGTTGCTGCCCAGGTACCCCATGCAGACCCCTGGCAGATCCCCGGGGTTCCCTGTCACCCCCTAGGCTCTGCTGAGTGTCCCTTCCTGCAGCTTCCCCAGCAGGTTTGTCATCGGGCGGTCACGGGGAGAAGCGGTGGCCGAGCGGAGGAAGGAGGAGTTGAATGGCTACATCTGGCACCTCATCCATGCAGCCCCCGAGGTGGCAGAGGTGTGGAGCTGGTGGGGGAGGTCCCAGTGAGGTGAAGGTGGGGAGGACTGCTGCCTCCCGAGGGGTGGGGTATGATGCTGGGGACACCAGTGAGGTGGGAAACTGGGGATCAACGCAACGGGCAGTAGTTCTGGATGTTGGGGAATGTGGTCACCACCATCACCACTGATATCATCTCCTCTTCCCACAGTGTGACCTCATCTACACCTTCTTCCACCCCCTGCCACGGGATGAGAAGGCAGCGGGCACCAACCCAACGCCAAAGGCAGCAGGTGAGGAGCTGGTGGCAGTACCAGCTGTCACTGTGCAGGTGATGGCAGGGGGGGTTCTGTCCCACCCACACCACTCCTCTCCATCTCTCCAGATGCCACGTGGGCTCGTCCCCTGGGGAAGGTCGGCGGGGAGGTGAAGCTCTCCATCTCCTACAAAAACAACAAGCTCTTCATCATGGTGATGCACATCCGAGGGCTGGTAGGTGCATGGTGGTGGCAGGGTGGGGGTTTGGCCATGCGGTGCCTCTCTGGAAGTGTTGAAGGCCACGTTGGATGGGGCACTGAGCAACCTAGGCTGGTGGGAAGTGTCCCTGCCCATGGAAGGGACGTTGGAACTGGATGAGCCTTAGGGTGCCTTCCAACACAAAGCATTCCATGATTCCTGCTCTGCCCCACAGCCCCCACTGCAGGATGGCAATGACCCTGACCCCTATGTCAAGACCTACCTGCTTCCTGACCCCCAAAAAACCACCAAAAGGAAAACCAAAGTGGCACGAAAAACCTGCAACCCCACCTACAACGAGATGGTACGTGGGGGCTGGGGCAGGGGGAGTCCATGGGAGGTTGTGACTGAGTGTTCTGCTCCGTTCTGCTCCACAGTTGGTCTACGATGGGATCCCCAGGGGGGACTTGCAGCAGAGGGAGCTGCGCCTGAGCGTGCTGAGCGAGGAAGGCTTCTGGGAGAACATCCTCCTTGGGGAGGTCGGCATCCACCTGCGGGACCTTGACCTGGCCCAGGAGAAGATGGGATGGTTTGCCTTGGGATCCCGTGGCCACGGCACCCTCTGAGGTCCCACCGCTGGAGTTGGGGACTTCACTGGGGCCTTGTGGCACTGCCACCATGGCTCTGCTCACCCCGGGATATGCCCGTAGGGACCGGGCACCCATGGGTGCTGCAGCAGGCATCGTGTTTTTTAAGTTTACCTTGTGTCAAGGGAGCAACGCAGGGAGGGAGGGGCAGGGGGGACCGGTGGGATACTTTGGGAGGCTATCTTTTTCCTTCTGGGATATCTGTACTTTTATTTTATTTTATTTGTTTTTTTTTTTTTAAACAATGAGTAGTGTGCAGCCAGGCACCGGGGGGCAGAGAGAAAAGGGGAGAATTGGTGAAGATTTGTTTTGGGTTGGGGGTGTGTGTTTACCTAGAGAGCTCCGGGTACATCTCCAGCCAGGAGCTGCCTGCCTGGATCTGGACAATTCCCATCCCAGGGAATTTTCCTTATCCCTCTCCTTCTCTGTCATCCACCCCCGAAGATGGGGACGCCTGCGCCGGGGTGCAGGTTTGGTGCCTGTGGTGCTTTTGTTTACAGCGAAGAGCTCCGTAAACGGACAAAATGTTTCTCAGGATCGAGAATAATGAACTTAACCTTTATATTAAAAGTTTTAAATATTGTATCGAGCAGGAGGCGGAGGATGAAGACAAATGGAGGGGGGGAGCAGCCGGCCCCTGCCAGCCACTGGGGCTGCTGAAGCTGCCATGGGGACCCCCATGCCTGGAACACGGTGGTTTGAGAATAAAAGGAGATGAAACGATTTCTATGATCCTGTGAAATGCAGGGGATGCGGTGTGGGCTCTGCCAGACCCAAAAAACCCAAACCTTGGAGGTACACTCCCTCACTGAGCCTCCTCCACCTCGTCTCCCCAGAGAAAAGCACCCACAATGGGTGATCAGCACTAACAAGGGTGGGTGGGCTGCCTCAGGGACCACCTCGGGGTTGGGCTCCGCTCCCCCCGAACCCGGTTTGGTCCGGTCCGATCCTCCGCAGTGCCTCCCATCGCCACCGGGGGCGCTGCCGCGCAGTGCCCGCTCCCCTCCGGCTGATGCAATCCTCACCCCGGCGGTGGGGCGGAGCCCCCTCCCCAGTCCCCGCCTCCACTACTCGCCGCTGTCCAATGGAAGGCGTCCTCTCTTCGTGACGCAACGGGGGCCGAGTGGCGCCTGCGCTTTGGTCCCGCCCCGCCCCTCGGGGCTGGCGGCGGCCGCGGGAGGGTGGAGGCGCCGCGTTCGCCCCCGCGCCGCCATTTTGTGTCAGCGACAGCATCAGGATGGAGCCGAACAACCGGGAGAGCAGACCGCCCGCTGCCCGCTGCCGCCGCTGCCCCGCCGCCCCTCCACGGAGCGTCGCTCCGCAGGTTCGACCGCAACACTGGGAACGCTGAAAAGCCTTCTTGGACCTCCGCTCATGGAGCCGAGCGCACGGGAAGGCGTCGGCCCCAGGGCCCGGCTGGGCTTCACCGCGGCCTGGCCTAAGGTGACCGGGCCCAGCGCTGCCTCAGCCGGCGCCTCGCCTCAGGCGAGCCCGCCCTTCTCCTGGCTGAGGCTGATGTCGCAGCTCCTCTCCCCGCTGCCCGCCTTGCTGCAGCGGCTGCTGCCCGGCCCCGCGGTGAGCACTGCTCTCTGCCCCGCCGCTCCGCAGCCGCCCCCTAGGGCCCCTCAGCTACCGCTGCTGCTGTCCAAGCCGGACTCCTCAGCGGACTGGACCGAAGAGACTCTGCTGTGGCCGGAGGAAGCTCTGGAGAAGGGGGGAGAGGGTGAGCGGGAGCCTCCGGCAGGGCTCTGGGGAACCGGGGTGTCCTTCCCGGTACCGCACTTGTACGTGTTGGGTTCATCCCAGGGCCTGGCTTGCTGCTCCGGTAAGAGCCATCTGCCTCAGCCCCTGCGAACCGAGGTCTCGCCCAAGGCCTGGCGAGGCTGCCCGGCCCGGGGCGGGTTGCCGGAGGTTGAGTTTCTCCGCAGCAAGCGTTTGGCTTTCCTCCAGCGCTGGCATTTGGCGAGCGGTACCTTGGCCGTGCCAGACCCCGACCATGGATATCACAGCCTGGAGGAGGAGCAGCAGAACAAGGGAGTTTGTCAAGCAGAGGTAGGACGCCAACGGGAGCAGCGGTGTGATGCCGGGGAGTTAAAGAGAGCTGAGGAGCCGGGAAGACAACCTGGAGGTGATTCTTTGGAGCAGGAGGGGATAAAGTATTCAGCTGAACAGAAGGCACTTGAGGGGGAAGCTTTGAGTGAAGAGGATAATGACTCTGAAATAGAGCAAAACCTTCCCGTTTCATCCAGACCTGCCTGTGCGAATAAATTAATAGACTATATTATAGGGGGAGTTTCCAGTGAGGAAGAGAGTGGTGATGACGAGGAGGACTGGGATGAGGATGGTGATGGTGATGATGATGGGTTTGACAGCGGAGGGCTCCCCTCAGATTCAGATGCTGGGAGCCAGGACGGGGAAAGGCTTCATCTCTGGAATTCCTTCTACAGCTTGGATCCGTACAACCCTCAGAACTTCACAGCCACTATTCAGACATCTTCCAGCGATCCGGGAAAGGATATGTCAGATGTGGAGGAGGAGGGGGAAGATTCTTCATGGGCAGAGGAATCTTCAGGCTCTCCTAACCCTAGTTCTGAAGAGGAGGAGGACGAGTGGGACAATAGCAGTGTGGATGAGGCAGAAAACTTGAAACTTTGGAACTCCTTCTGTACCTCAGATGATCCCTATAATCCCTTAAATTTCAAGGCAGCCTTTCAAACAGAGAAAAAAGGGACACGTGGCTTAAAAGGAGCAGAGAGGCCGAGTTTGATGGTTTCTGAGTGTAGTCACTTGACTGTCTGTCGGGTGCAGTTGGAAAAACATAACTGTGGGGTCACTGACTTGGCTCAGCAGGGCAGTCTTGCTGGTGAAAAATGTAGAACTCCAAAGAGGAAAAAGGTACAGACTTCATTTCTGGGGTTTGTGTTTTGGGGGTGTTAGGAAAACAAACAAACAACCCCTCATTATGTTCTGTGGTATGTGTGTGGGTGAGGTCACTTCTGCCAGGATTCCAGCCGTGGCTTTTGGCAAATTATGCCCCCATGAGCTTATGGTCTAATTATTAGTTTGAAACAAGTGTGCCTCATCCTTGACATGTGATGGTAAATGTTGTAATTCAGTGATGCAGGGCAGATAATTTCTTTACGTTTCTTTTCTAGACTTGGAAGTTAAATATTCCTTTCAAGACAGAGGTTTCATTTTCTGTTTGGGGCGTAACAGTTCTCATCATCAGAGAAGCAGAACTATAATGTCAAATTTTCCTCTGGAAAGTACCCATTATGTACTATAAATAATGCTGCTGAAGTATTTTAGGACCTTTGCATGTGTGTAGTGTAATCGAGACTTAAAGCATTGGAAATATTTTAGGGCTTGTGACAAGCCTGCTTGAGTTACAAATGTCTTTTAGAGTTGGAAGAACTCTTCTGTTGTGGGTTAACACATGCTAGAGTAAGACAACTTTATAATTCATTTGCTAGGATTGCAGTAAATAGTAATAAATTAATCTCGTGAGTTTTATGGTGCTACAGATATATAGGATGGCTTTTCAGGCATAATGTCAGTCTTGCTTGATGGTTTAGACATTTGAATGAGTTATGATAGCAAACCCAGGTGTAATAAGTCATCAAAACAGAAAAGTTGTATAGTTCTTGCTGTAGCATTCTTACTGTAAATTGTTTGCTCCATTAACTGTGGGCCTGACTTGGAGGTAAACTTCATACCTGGTTTTGCTAGGGCAGGTGGCACTTAATGATTCACACACGTTGAATTGTTGTATTTTAGTTTAAGTGGCATATACTCAAACAGTTTTTGCAAGAGGCCCTTTGTAAGTGCCAGCATCTGTCAGAACCACTGCGAGGGATCACTGGTGAGCCCTGGTGTAAGCTCATACTGCTGAGACCTAAAACCCTGTGGAGTGTCAGGGATGTAGACTTTTGTCATTTTTTTACTTGATTTGTTGTTGGACTTCGTGTCATCTTATTGACATGGTGAAAGAATGATGATCTGGATGCAATATTCAGTGTGACATTACAGAATCCAGTAATTGTGCACAAGGGTGGCTTTAGACTGATGTAAAAAGGATGTAAGGTAGGAACTCACCAAGGGATAGGCTGATGTAACAGCTCTGTGTGCTTGGAAGCAGATCCTTGATAAGGTCTGTCTGCAAAACAGAGATTGCTGAGCAGTGACCAAGGTGTCCCCAGGAAATCTTCCAGTCATTCACCCTGCTCAAAGCTTTTCCCTGTCTGGCATCTTCCAGGCAAACAGCAGCAGTAAAACCTTCCTGTACCTCCCCAGCTTATTTCTGACCTTTTTTTGGCTCCACTGCAGCAAATTCAGTGGAGTCATCTGTAACACCAGTGTTTGGCTTGTCTGAAGTAATTGGGCCTAGCCTGAGAGTTGATGGGTGCTGACAGCTTAGTTTGTCGTTCAGTTTTGTGCCTTTTGGATAGATAAAAGCAGTACATCATTCAGTGGGAGCTTGAAGCAGTTTGGCTTTTGCTTATCACTCACTAACAGAAAGACTTAAATCCTTAATAAAGTAATAGTCTAAATACTGTCCAGTTTACATCCCAAGCCTATAAGCTTGTTTTTCTAAAATAGCTCACTAGTTCTTAAAAATAGCAAAGGGTGGAAGTTTTAGATGTGTTTTAAAGTCACATGGCTTTAATCTTAATTTCTTTGCATGAACATAAGTACCCAGGAATTTGACACCAGGGTTTGTTCCACTCGTGTGGGGAGTGTTGCTTCTTTATATGGAGCAGTCTTGATTTCTTCTCTCATTGCTGAAGTGGAAACTGACTCATAGGTTGACTTTCCAGAGCAATTATTTTTCCTTTTTATTTTTTTTTTTCTTACGTAAGCTTCAGCAATCAGAGATGTTGTCCAGTAGCATATTTCCAACCTGCAGTGAGTGTCCTGGCATGTCCCACTGAGTAACCCGCTGGAACTGTGTCTGGGTAAGGTCATAACCCAGGACTGATGTCAGAGAAATGAGAAATTCTGCAGTAATTTGGGTTCTGCTTTTGTTAGAGGGAGAAGTCAGCATGAAACTGAGAGCTGAAATGAAATCTACTGAGAGGTGAGATAGAGGAAATGTAGGCAGCTAGAAGGAGCTGGTAACAAATCTGAGGCTTTTTGCTGTGAAGTGTTTAATAATTTCTGCTTAAAATAAAACCAAAACACTTTGTGCAAATGAGTATTAAGCACCTTTTGCATGAGTGTTTGGCTAGTGCCTTACTAAAAAGACTTTTCTTTTCCAGGTAACCTTCCTTGAAAAAGTTACTGAGTATTATATTAGTGGTGAGGAGGATCGTAAAGGACCCTGGGAAGAGCTTGCACGAGATGGATGCAGATTCCAGAAACGTATCCAAGAAACAGAAGAAGCCATAGGATACTGCTTCACAACAGAACACAGACAAAAAGTATTTAATAGACTTCAAGAAACCTACTACAAGAGAGATGATCTCTTCTAGCACCTTAAAAGATGTGGTAGTTGTGTGATGCTCTTACTCATCAACATCTTCAGAACAAGATGTGGCAGCTGCATGTGCTCTTTTGAAATGAGAAGTGGGATTTTAACACTTCCCGATTTGATATTCAGCCAACAAACATGCCTGTATGTCCCATTTTGATAGCCAGACAAAACCTTTTGAGTGTCATCAAGGGTCAGGGATGGTATAATTGCATTCCCTTCAAGTAACACTTGAGAAACAGACTGCTTTAGGTTAAATCCATTCCAAAAATGCCTTGTCCTGCCATGTGTGGAGAAGTGGTGAATATTAAGTTGGATTTTTGCACTTTGAAAAAGCAAAACCTATTTTGAAGGAAATATTTATGGAGCTCAGAACCTAGTTATTGCAGTTTTGATTTAAAGTTTCTAGAGTATTGTGCTACTTTCTTGTGGTTATCCATTTTCTCTAACTTGTACAAAAGTCTCAACTTCTTATTGTTTTAGCTAATAACATAACTTCATTCAATTCATTCATTCATTCCTTTTAGGATCCCAGTTTTGCATGTAATCTGATGTTTGGGTGTTAATTTAATGCTTTGATTTGTTAATATTTCAGTCTAAGCACGTTGGGGGATTTAGGGGGGCTCTGGTGCACTGCCAACCCTTTGATCTGTCTTTATTTCAATAATACCTTTACCCAGTATTGTTCCAAAATGTGTTGGCTGCTTGTGCACCAACCCCCATTGCTCTCAAGGCAATGAAAGGCCTCATCCTGGTCAATAATTAAAGCTCAAAGGTGCTTATCAAGGCTGTTGCTGATGGTTTGAGTATAGGTAGCCACGGAAAGGGAACTTGTTCCTAGTTCTTTATTTAATCTTTGAGCAACTTGGCCATAATTGATTCTGCTTTCTGAAAAGGGATTGAAGTGGAAGATTCTTTGTA
The DNA here is from genome assembly GCA_038090715.1 of Florisuga fusca. Classification (NCBI taxonomy): domain Eukaryota; kingdom Metazoa; phylum Chordata; class Aves; order Apodiformes; family Trochilidae; genus Florisuga; species Florisuga fusca. Next base: position 729,496 of record JAAWXA010000047.1, on the reverse strand, counting down.
TTTCTTCTGTCCAATATACTTGTTCTGGTACTTTTACAGAGAATTATCTTTGACGTATCAAAATCTAAGCCTACGCATTGCTGTGTTCTTTACCAAAAGCCAGTATTAATACCTCTGTGTGTCTGCACTTTTGTTCCTCTAGTACCAAAATTAACATTTCTCATCTGGGGTTGTTGGAGGTTGAGGGCCTTGGTGGAAGCAAAACACTCCTTAATTATCTTCCTAACTTCAAATGTTTCATTGTTGTTTCAGTCAAGATAAAAAAGCACCATTAGAACATGTGTTTGGACCTGAAGGATGTTGTGTGGCTGTTACCCAAGCAGGTATGAGGTCAGACAGTGGAATAAATACCAGACATCAAAAAATTCATGCATGTTTGCATGAAGTTGCTGGAATAAGTGGCTTGCTAATTGGTTCACTGAGCTGACTAGTATTGTTTCTCTTTATTAAGGGACAAACTTTAAAAGAAAAAAAACCACAAAACAACATTTCAGATTTGTCATCTACTAATTACTTTAGTTTTAATTTGAAAAGAAGACTGCAGGTACAGAGGAGCAGAGCTTTACTGAATTTTCTGCTATATCATGCCCTCTTTTGGCCATTGCTTTTAGTTGTCTCAATTTGAGAGGTTTTGGGGTTATACTTTATTGCAGGAAGTAGTTTTGGCATTTAAAAGGCCCCTTCCTCTGCTACAAGTTAGAAGTATTAAAACTATGAAATTCAGAGGCTTAGATGTGAACCAGAGTAGAGATGTCCAATAAACCTAAAATACAGCTGAAACTCAAGCAGAAATTTACAGACTGGCTATGCAGCAATGTTATTTTTCATCCCCATGGCATTAAAAAAGAAACTGGATTCTTTTTTCCTACAAAAGATAATTTTAGTTGTGAAGTAGTAACTAACCATTCTTCAGCTCCTGTAAAGTAACTTCTAATTTTTAGCAGTTCGGGGTTTTTTTAATGTGTCATATTTGATAATGGGTGTTCTGCTTTTTAGTTTAAAAAGTGTGCAGGATGATTCATGTAGAACTGCAACAGAAAATTTGTTGACTTGTGGTCTGACTGTGGCTGATCAGTAAAGATGCTGTTCATTGCTTGTGGTAAAATACACTCAAGTCATTTTTCCATGGCTCTCCTTAGGTTCTTCAATCTTGGAGAACTTGTTGGTGCTTCAGTTACTCTGGACAACTGACATGGTTTACTGGTGCTTGTAGGAAGCTTTAGGGTGGTGTGAATTAACACCTGCAAACATTGCTCCACTGTTTGCAGATCTTGGAAAAGGCTGCAGCTGGAAATGACCAGAAGTGACAAACTGGATGTAAACTGGATTACAGACTGCTACTTCCCAGGCACTTCTGATGTTTGAGAAATTACTTTTTTCCAGCCTGTAGTGTCTCAAGCTCCCTTCTAACACAATACCTGCTTAGGTAACCTTTTCCTTCCCTCACACCTCATGTTTTCAAAGTATCCAGTGTAAGGTGACAGGAAATGAACACTAAACTCATCACCATAAAACCCATCTTCAAGCTAACCTTGGTTGTCACAGTTTTCCCAATAACATACCTTAAAACGATCATACAGGATCTGTACACGTATAAGTGCTTTGAGTGAGGCAGTAAAAATAACACTGAACTTTAAATCAAAACTGTAATTACCAGATTTTATTTTTGTATAATTTAGAGATAAGTTAGAAAACCTGCAACATTGGCTTTCTACAGATTTTAATTGATTTGTTTCAAGTTTGTTGGGTTTTTATATCTAAAGTTATATTTCTGTATATAATGAAACTATTCAGAACTAATCTGTAAATTGTAATAAAGATATTTGCAAGATAATGCCGAATTGTCTTTATTTGACATCACTTACAGGAGATGTCAGGTAACTGTGAGAAAACAGAATTGGTGCACGTACCTTCAGCTTTATGGAATATTAAATATTTATTCCCCTTGTGGTTTCGGAGAGGGTTAAGATGATTCAGAAGCAGGCACTCTCCCTTTTGAATTTCCTTCTGAGCCACTAATTCTGATCATAGAAGCTTCTTGTACTGATTAAGCCTTTAAATTAAAACACAAAGTGCAATTAGTTGTATTCAAATCAAGTGTTGGCTTGGCAGGAGCTGGGATGTTCATGTTTTGTTGTCCTAGTTGCTGCCTGGAGGGGTTTGCAGGGACAGATCAGCTTTTACAGGAATTCACAGGGAATGAAGCTGGCCTGGATGAGTGAGGGTTTGGCTGAAGCCAAAACCCTGCTGACAAGCTTCCTCCAGAGCAGACACTGGAATGTGATGGGTGTCACACGTGTGTGACTGTGGCCACGGCATTAGAATCTCTGGAATGAGTCCAAGGGTTGTGGGTTGGTCTCATCCCTTCTAGAGTGATGTGTTGGGAGGAGGGCTTTAGAAGTTAGTGGTTGTTTAATCTATGCCTGAAGGGAAGGTGCTCATTTGCTCTTTGCTGCATTTCACCCTGTGCTGGCACTTTTCAACCACCACCCTGCAGGGTTTGTTTCTGTAAGAGAATCCTGGGTAGAAAACTGCTGGGAAAAGCATTGTCTGAATTTCTACAGTACACTTTTTGAACAAAGCTGAGTGTAGTGAATGTAATTTGGTTTCTGAAAGTTATGTTTACCTGTTCTGGCTCTGAAGTCTGCCTTAAAAATCACAAGTAAGCTCTCTCACCCAACAGGAAGAGTGGCAAAGACAGTTCTGTGCTAAATGAAAGCTTCAGTGGATCTGGCAGCTCATCCAGATGCCATCTGGAATGTAGAAATCCTGCTGGGATCTTTTTATTCCATCAGCACTGAAGTCTGCTGTTGGAATTGAGCTGACAATTTATCTGTGTTAGAATAGAATTATTCTTGCTCTGGTGGCTGAATCTTCTCCCTGGGATTTAAGAACTTGTTTGTCAGCAAAGCACACAGGGAGTAAATAAGCTGCAATTTTTGTGAGTCCTTCCTGGCTGCGTCCACTAAAATGCAAATTTGCAAAGTAATGTTGCTGTGGAGCTGGTTTGGTCCCACAAAAGAGAGTTTCTTCTGAAACTGGCAGGCAGGAGGAGGCAAGGACACAGTGAATCACTCCGTGATTGCCATTCAGGGAGAGTCTGCTGATCTTCAGCCTCGGATATAATCCAAGGTTTATTTCCGTGTGCCTGGTGGTGGTGGGGGAAATGAGGTCTTTTAAAAGCTGCCCATTAATCTTGAGAGTAGAAAGTATTAGAGGCCATTAGGAGCAGGCATCCATCTGCCCCTCCCACTAACACTGCTGATAAGATTGTAAGCAATAAAAACACTGATTTGTAGCTGCCCCAGCTGTAGCAGCACATCCCGTATCCATGGATCCCCCCTGCCTGGCTGTTGTTTTCAGGAGGGTGTTTCCTGGATACGTGAACTGTCTTCATTCCTCCTCTTGCCAAAAAAAAAAAAAAAAAAAAAAAAAAAAAAAAAAAAAAAAAAAAAAAAAAAAAAAAAAAGTATATATATACACACAACCCACAATCCAACAAAAAGTTGAAATGCACTCTTTGGGGTATCCAGCTGCTGCAGGCTTTGAGAGGGTCTTTCTCAGCCCTGTCCACTGCCTCAGGGGACAAACCAGTGCATCAAAGCTCCTGAAGATCAATTCCTGCTGCTCTGAGCACAGATACAGTCTGGATGGTGGCAAACTTAAGCAAATCTTACACACCCATCTTCAGGGAAGATGGTTGCTGTAGAGAACAGCTGATATTTACTTAGAAATGACAGATTCTGCTCAGAAAATAGGGATTTCATTCTGGCTGAGTCTGGGGAGGTTTGTGCAATGGAAACAGCAGCAGTTGAACATTGTTTTGGAGCTGCTGCTCCTACCCCACTGCATCCTGACAGCTCGACCCGAGCTGCTCCTGCCCCGTGGGAAATGCCAGCTCCCTTCCTTCCCCTGCACCCAGAGACAGAACAGAAAATCACCACCCACTGCAGCCCCTTTTGCATGCAAAGAGCTTTTCTCAGCCTGGGACACGGTTCCGGGTCTCTCGCAGGGACTTTGTGTTGAAAAGAAACAAAGACCCAACTGGTGGACATTGGGACTCGGCACCTTTTCCCCTCTTCTTGCAGCCTGTCTCATGTTTTAGGCTCTCTCTTTCAGGTTGCTGAGATAATTTAGGACAGATCTGAGGTTCAGCAAAGCTTCTGTCCAAGGGAAAGTGCAAGCAGGTGAAAAAGATTTCATTTTTGGAGCTGGAGGGTTGTGTTGCTGGCACCTTCCCATGCCTCATCCCCAGCTGACTTGGGAGCTATGGTAAGGAGGGTTTGGGGTTTCTGGGGTGGATGTGGGAGCAGTGTTCCTCAGACTGGGAATAAAAAAAGGCTCTTAAGTATCTGCTGCCAATCTGGATCTCTGGGGTCCAGCCACCCAGTCTGGTAGGAGCCACGGAGTAGCATTCACCGTCGTTCCCTGGCACCAGATCTCAAATTACAAGCAGTTTACAACCAGACGTAAAGAATATGAGGCAATTAGCCCTCTTGCTTAGCAACTCCCTCTCACTTGCTGGAGGACTCTGGGCTCGACCCGGCAAGGTCAAGAGGGAGCAGCTTGCCAAGCAGGTTTGTGTGATGGCCGTGGTGTTCCCAACCCTGCTCATGGCTGGGACTTGTGAGCAGTTGGATGGATGGTGTGTGGAGTAAAGGGGAGGGAGGAGGTGGCAGCTTGAAGTCACGGGGGGCAATTTGTGGTGTACTGAGAGCCGGGAAGGAGGGCACGGGGTGCACCTCGGGGTGCAGCAGGTTGGTTTTGGTGGATGGGGCTCCCTGCAGCTGTGTTTCGGCAGTTTCTGGGGAAGTTTTTGTCCAGGAGATGGTGCCAGAACTGTTCAGCAGAGCGGGACTCGCAACCTGTGACGCTGCCTGGGCCACCCCTGGCTGTCCCCACTGCGGAGCCCCCCACCCCCGTGGTGGCCCCAGGGTGCTCCTGTCACCTTGCCCTTCATCGGGGCGGGCCAGGTGCATGCAACAACCATTCCCTTGTGCTCGGAAACACCCAGTTCTGTGGCATTCCTAACGTCTGACCCACAAGAACTCCACGCAGGAAACTTCCTCAGCTTTGGTTTGCCTTCCCTGCCAGGGCAACTCACCCCAAGGGGCTGGGAGCTGGGTGTCAGGCAGCAGACATCCTCCCAGACCACAAAACAGCCCCAGCAGTGCCTGTCACACTGCTCCTCACCCTTTTCCGCGTGTTTTCAGCTCCCTTTGCCTTTTGTTCTCGGCGTGCTCCCGGCTGCCGTGAAGTGAAGGCTCAGCTCGGCAAGGATGGAGGAGGAGGTGGCTCCTGGTGGCTGCTCCACCAGGACCACGGTTCCAGGCAAAATCCTCCTGTCCAAACGGGTGTCTCACGCAGAGGGGGTGACCTGGAGCTGGCAGTGGTCACGCAACTGCAGGAGGTGGATGGATGATGTGCTGGGAATGAGTACATCTGCTGGGGATGTTGTAGTGAATATACCTGCTGAGTTTCTCCAGCTCCCTGTGCCTGAGCCCAATGCAAACCCATTCCCCCACCGATGGGCCTCTGCTCTCAGGATGGTCCCATGGGTGAGGGGTGGCTTTCCTATCCCTCTGTATTGCTGCCAAAGGAAGGGCAGGGGCAGACATGGTGGTGCCTGATGCTGTGGGAGCCCCCCTGGTCAGTAGAAACAGAGAAATATCAGTGGTTTTGCCAAGAAAACCTTGGTACATGCCTTCTTGCTGTCCCCTTCCTCCCTAACCTGGGTGGTTGTGAACGAGGAACTTTTAAAAGGATTTGTAAACCAAATGAAAACAAAAAGCTCCACTGGTATTTCCCCTTTGAGTTTCCATTGGATTAAGATATAAAGAAATAGAGGGGGGGGAAAAATCTCTTGTGGAAAGCAATAAAAGTTGATTTATTTACCTGGCAGGAGAGAGCCTGGAGCTGCTTAGGATTCTTGGCCGAAGGTTCTACCAAGCCCTCAGACAACCTGGGGGATTGTGTCTGGTCCCAGGTAACTGCCATGGACAAGAGGAAAGGAAATCTTTTAGGATCAGATGAACTTATCTGGTGTGGACCCTGATCCTGCATAATCTTGAGGATAACTGCAGTAATCTCAGAAGTTTTGCCCTGGGCTGGGAGATGAGGGTCTTACACCAGGAGCTCCTGATCCTGGCACTGCAGTGGGGCTCACTCAGCCCTGGTTCTCTGCAAGTTTCTGTTTCATGCCTATATAAATAAATTGGCTTTGGGCTTAAAGGCTCAGACCTGAAAGCTGTATGATGGGGGGATCTCCAGAGGGATCTTGGGAGCACTGCCTGGAGCTGCTTGCAGACCAGGGTCCCAAAAATATTTCTGCTGAGGAATAAAGCTGCGTGGGAGCCATGACTGGTTAGAGGCTGCTCCCCATAAAATAACCCACTCAGCTGCAGGGGCAGGTTGGCCAGGAGGACCTGTTGTTTCCAGGAGTGCTGTGGTTATCCCCACAAGTACCTCCTCCAGTGCTGAAATAGGATTAGGGCATCTTAAGAACAGGCCTCTTGCTGCATTTGACTTTATAAAACTCTTTCTGCCTTGATCCAACACGTGCCACAGCCACCTCTCTGCCAGCGACGACTATGGGTCTTCCTCCCCAAAAAAAAACCAAGAACCCACGATGGAAAGAGTGTCAGCTTTGTCCCCAAATACCTGTTTCAGGTGAGGAGTGCCATGTTCCGGCTCCCAGGTGGAATTTGCTTAGGTTGAACCAGGCCCACACCAAGCTTCCCACCTGCTCCCCAAAATTTTGTCCACGAGCTTGAAGCTCCAGGACTTCTTGGCTGCGGTTTGGGTCCTGCCTGCAGACCCTGCGCAGAGGCCGGGGAAGCGGAGCTGCCCTCCCACGGGATCCTTTCGTGACCTCCCTAATCTCGGGGCTCATCTCGGGGCATCAAAGCCCCGGGAGTTGCCGCGGTTGGGCGGTAATCGGGCGGTGATTGCCGCTGAGATGGCTTCACAGATGGGGAGGTGATAAGGGTGCAACTCCCCAGCGGGACCGTAACATCACTGGGGCGGGCAGGCTCAGTGGAACGCTATCCCCCTCCAGCCCAACCCAGGCAAAAAGCCCAATCTTGGGAAAAAAAAAAAAAAAAAAAAAAAAAAAAAAAAAAAAAAAAAAAAAAAAAAAAAAAANAAAAAAAAAAAAAAAAAAAAAAAAAAAAAAAGGCAACCTCTCAGCCTGGCGAGCCGTGCTCTCAGCCCCCATGAGGAAGTGGGTTTGCGGGATCCAACTACACTCTCACCTCTGCAGCCCTCAGGTCACAGCTATGGCATGAGCTGGGCACAAAGTCTGCAGCCAAGCATTTTTCCCCCCCCAAAAATGAAGCTCCCCTGCAACTGATAGCCAGGATTGTAGTATTGCTCCCTGCTTCACCAGGGTCCCATGGGATGCTCTCCTTGGGACTAACCAGACGTGTTTTTCTTACCCAGTGGTTCAAAGCACTATAGGAAGAAGCCTCCTGAGGCTTCTGGTGAACTGGTTTCCCCAAATCCTACCAGGGAACTGCTCTGGTGTGGGGGCTGTGCTTCAGTTCAGCAGGGCAAGCCCCTTCCTCCCTGATTTGGGGACTTGCTCCTTCCTTTCCACCTCTGCTGGACCATCATCTTTCCCCTTGTGCCATGAGAAGCTTCTCAAAGGTGCTGCTGAGACATGAGGGCAATTACCTCCTTCACCATCACCCAGTCCCGGTGCCTCCCAGACCCCACCTTTCCCCTTAAAAGACGTTTAATTGACGGCTAAGAACAAGCAGAGAGAAAATACCCACTGGGCAGCTCCGAAAGCGCTGCAGATAATCATCAGAGTGCCCTACATTTTGCTTCGGCTTGGCTGCGAGATCAGACGGGGGAGAAGAATTTGACATTGTTGAAAACGAACAGGAGAGGGAAGTAACAACTCAATAATTACTCACCTTGAGTTAATTGCCGGTAATTACACTGAGTAGGCAGTGGAGGAAGCTGTGACGGGCTAACCCCGAAGTGTCGTTAGGAGAGCCCTGCTGCCGTGCTGGGAGGATGCCCTCTGAACCCCGGCTGGCAGGCGGGATGGTAATCCGGCTCCGAGGGGGTTAACTTGATGGGTTTGGTTGGGGACTTTTTTTTTCCCTCCCTCCTTGGTTATTTGCAGCAAACAAAGTCTGGGTGGAAGGTCTGAGCTCAGCAAGTGTTTGCTCTTGGGGGGACCGGGAGTTGTTTGGCACTTCCCGAGCCGAGTGCTGGGACTGCTCTGCTCCTGAGCCCCACTCCCTCCCCCCTGCCACCCCCATGGCGGATGACATCGACTGGCTGGACCTGCCGGGCAGGTGGACCTACGGCGTCTGCGGGGACGGCCGCATCTTCTTCATCAAGTACGGTCCTGCCTGACTGCTGCTGGGATGGGGGTTAAACTGGGGCCAGGGGGGGCTTATTTGGGGCTGGAGGGGGGCTTAGTTGGGGCTTGGAGCAAGGGGTGCTGCAAGCTGTGTCCGGCTGCTTTCCTATTGCACACGGTCAGCTCTCCTTTCCCCTCACTTCCCTCTCCCCAGGGCTCACCCCCACCCCAGCCTGATGGATGCTATTGCCTTCTTTCCCTAAAATCCCCCCCGTCCATTCCTTTAGCTTGAAAAGCCACCCTTGTCACAAAGACCCTTCCCCAGTGATGGGCCCCCGGGGCCCCTATGGGTGCTGACAGCCCCACTCCTTGTCTTTTTGCAGTGATGAGACCAAGACCACAAGCTGGGTGCACCCTGGCACGGGCTACTCCATCCAGAGTGGACACTTCTCCTGTGTTGGTAAGGGATGGTTCCTGGGTCTCAGCGTTTGGTCTCTGCCCTCCCTGGACACTGATCAGAATCTGAAGGCGTGGAGGCAGTGAAATGCTCTAGAAATGCAATGGAGATCCCAAGAAACTGAGCCAGCAGGAGCTGTCTTGCAGCTGGGGAGGTTTGGGGGTCTCTGAGCGAGGCAGTGCTGCATCTCTGGGGCACAGGGTTTCTAGCTGGAGAGATGATCTCGGGGGGCTTTTAAGTGTCCCCTTCTACAGAGAGTGTCCCTGTGGTCTCTGAGACTTGTCACTAATGGAGAGAAGACCCAAACCACTTTAAAAACACATTTTGAGCATGTCAAAGCTGACCATGGCAGGGCACAGCATCCCACGGGTGTCACAACCATAGTGTGGCTCTGTGCCCACGTCCTCCTGCCCTTCTCTAGTGCTTCACCCAACCCCCTCTGAGTGGGGTGAAGTGGAGCCTCGGTGTGACACTGAGCATTTCTCACCATCTGGCAGTGGATCCTTTGGGCTGCTCCAATGCAGCACCCCAGCCCACGGTAGAGCCCGGGTGGGTAGGGCAGGGGCTGCGTGGGGTGAGGGAGCGTGACCACCTCTTCTGCCCTGTCCTTCCAGGGCTGCCCCGAGGCTGGGAGGTGGACACCACGCTGCACGGGGGCTTCTACTTCATCAAGTAAGTGAGAAGGGACTGAAGGTGTCTGCCTTCTGCCTGCAGGTGCCACAGCACCATGGGAGGAAGCTGCTCGCTGGGCTTGGAGCTGCTACCAAAATTCTTGCAAGTGCAGCAGGGGACTGGGGCAGTTAAAGTGGAGTTTGGGAGTCTTTGGAGTGCAGCAGTTGCTAAAGGATGGGGCCAAGGTCCATGGGTGTGCTGGGTTTGGATGGGTGGGTGCCTGTGCCCCTGCTGTGGCTCACCTGACACTGCTGCAGACGTGGCTGTGATAGTTCCATGGTCCCAGCAGCTGGACAGACTCTGAGGTCCTGCTGGTGAGGGAGAAAGGAGCATGTTGGGTTTGGTGAGATGTACATGGGACCGCGTCTCAGAGGCTGCTTGGATGCTGTAATGAGGGAACCCTGCCCAGGGTGATCTTTAGAGGGCTAAAGCTGCTGACAACACATCACAGCCAGGCCAGGCTGGAGTCCCTTGTCCCTGCCTGCCCTTGGTGGTCCCAGTTAGCAGGACCCAGACCCAGCTTTGGGTAATGTCTTGCACCTGGATCCTGCAACCAGCACCACTGGGACAGGCAAATCCCGCCCTGTCCCAGCACGGAAGGGAACTCCTGTGCCAAGTTGCAGTTTCCGATGCAAATGTCTCTTCTAAGACTCCAGGAGCTCCAGGGTGACGTGGGTGAGTCAGCCAACCCCCCGCCCTGCCTCATCCCTCCGGGAAAGATCCCCCGGAGCCCAGCTGGGGACTTTCTCCAGAGCCCTGCAGCACCCAGTCCTGGTGGGAAGGGAGCTCAGGGGTGCAGAGGGTCCCCGGGGCACACAGCACAGACCCAGCTGTGCTTACTTGGGGTGACTGCAGCAGGAGCGTAACTCGGTGAGGATCTGGCCCCAGGCATTGTTCCAGGAGCCCCGGTTCATCCCTGCGGGTTGTTTCCCATTGCTTTTTGCCCCCTCCCTGCCTCCATCCCAGGAAGGGGGACCCTGGCGGGGTGATGCTGGTGTCTAGACAAGGAGACCTGCAGGCTGCCACAGCCGCCACCTCGCTCCCGGTCCTGCTGGGTGTTCCAGACGGGATCTTTTATCCGTCCCTATTATCTGGCGTGTTAAGGAGGTTTCTCTGTGTTCTCAGACGGCAGTAAACCCGGCGAAAGCAAAGATCTCAAGGTGTGCTGAGGGCTGGAGCGAAGCACCGGCATTATCCGGTCTAATCCGTGGTAGCAGAGCCAAGGTGTCCTTGAACCAGTCCCGTCTTTGAGTCGTGCAGCCACCAACATCGCCGAGAGTGGGGCTGGCTGGGTGACAAACCTCCCCGGGTGGGTTGGAGCTGCCTGCCTGCATCCTGCTCCACGGTGGGGACCGTCACCCTCGGGAGCTGCTGTGTCCTCAATGCGTTGCCCGTGATTCCTTGCCCGGGGGGGATGGGCTTGAGGTGTGGGGGGCTGTGACCGGGGGTTCCTTCCACCCGAGTCCTCTCTGCTGTGGGCTGAACTGGATTCTGCCTTTGTGACAGCAAACACAAGGTGGCATTGAGGCTGGCACCACCGTGCATACCCTGCACGTTGCTGCACACGTGTGTGCACAGCTGCAGAGGAGGGAAACGCTGCCTCTGTGTGATGCTGAGCACCTTCCGCCAGCCCAGGGGGTAGCACTGCTAATAAAAGGGCTCTTTTCCCCGCAAAAAAACTCAAACAAACCTCCTGCTTCCAGCTCCCTGGAAAGTAAGAAGTGGGATGGGAGCCCATGGGGCAGTCCCCTGCAACTCTTGTCTGTGCAAGGAGGTAGGGAACAACCTGTCCCCAACCCAGCTGGAGTGCACAGTGTGTGGGTGCTCAGGCTGGGGGGTCCCCCCCAGAGCAGCGCAGCCCCCCGACTTTCTTCCTGGATTGTTTTTCAGCTTTCGGGGCTCTCCTAGGCAGCAGGAGGGTAGAACTACCCCAGCGGGTTCCGGCTGCCTGCTGAGCAGGGGACAGAGGCTTTGGAGAAGGGGACAACTTGCAGACACAGGGTGTAACTGGCGATGTGGGGGTCCCTCTGATGTGGGGGAGCGAGGGGGGGATACGGGCGGCAGAGCAGTGAAAGCCACCCCGTCCCCAGCCCCTAACGCTGGTGGCTAACGGAGACGGTAACAGGATCGAGGGCAGTCGCTGGTTTCTCTCTCCTGGAGAGCCCTGTCTCTCCCCAAGCCAACTCGGTCTCCGGGGACGGAGGGTCCCTGCGTGCTGCGGGGTCTGAGACGCCGGCCACACAGGCTGGGTGCAGGTAGGGTGCCTGGGTGCTCTGACAAGCAGAATTAGGGAAGTGGCATGGCTCAGGGCACGGAACCATTGGGGTAGGGCTGGAGTTTGCATTTCTCCAGTGCATCCCTAAGCCTGGGAGTCACCAGGGCTGGGTAAGGGTCCTGCCAGCCCTGCCTGAGCCCCCGCTGGCCCTTGGCACAGCCTTGGGGTCCGAGTGGCTGGGAACAAATGCCATCTTCCTGGCCTGAGAGATGCAGGATGCTGGGGGGGAAAGCATGGTGCTGGTGACCCCCTGATGGCGGCATGCACGGGGGAGCGCGGTCCTGGCTCTACCCCAGGGATGCGAGGCTGTGCGGGGGGGGGAGGAGCAGTNCGAGCTAGGTTTCTTTCTGGGGGGTGGAGGGGAGCTGTGCTCCAGCCGGGGGGTCCCAGCCCCAGCGCGGTGCCTTGAGCGGGGTGCGCTGCCAGGGACAGCACCTACCGGATGCCTCAGGGGTTCTTCCTGCAACCCCCCCTCGTCCCTCCTGCTTTCGGTGAGACGCGGAGAACCCCTGAGCTCTCCCCATGGTGTGTTTATGTGCCCTGAGCTGGCTCGTGTCCCTGGACCCCCAAGCTGCAGGCCAGGGTCCCCTGAGCTTGGAGCCAGCTGCATGCAGGGGTGGGATGCACCGAGGCTTCAGGAGACACGCGGCTTTGGGAGCCTTGGCTTGTCACCCCCAACCCCCCTTGGATCGTGCCCGGGGACTTGGGTGGGCTGGACCCCTGAGCCTTTCATGTGGGGCTGGTCCCCGTGGCTGGAAGCTTTGCATCCAGGACGAGTTGGGATGGATGAAGCCTGAGATGTCTCCTGGGGCTTCCCAGAGACCTCAGCGCTTCCCTGCAGCTACGCGGCTCCCATCTCCCTGCTTGCTTGTTAGGGAAGAGCCAGCCTCCTCCTCCTCCTCCTTAGCAGAGCAAAGAAGCCGCCTCGGGGATGGTTGTGGCCTGCGAGATGCTGTTGCTGCTCGGCCCCCCCTGTACCGAGGTGTCTGGGGGTGCTGGAGACGCGCGTGAGCCGCAGCCACTACCCTGAGCACTCAATCACAGCTTTGTTGCGCCGTTGGTAGATCTGAGAGATCAGGGTTTGATTCATCACATGATGGGGAATGTTAAATAATGCCACGAGTCTATGAAACCCCGGTGGAAAGAGCTGGGATGGTCACCCTGGGCCACAACTCCTTAGGACATGGTGGGCACCCCAGCTCCGGCCTTCATGCTTCTCTGTGAGAGGAGGTCCAACCTTGCCAGCACCTCTTGGCAGGTTCTGTGCCATCCTCTGAGGGTTGTGATGTGGGGCTGTGCTGTGGCACGGTTTGATCCATCATACTCCCTGCCGGCCCCTGCCGTGACATGTGCCACAGCCCCCTGGGTGTGGGGGGCCAGCTCCCCTCTCTAGATGGCTGCTGGAGCAGCTGTGTAATCCCTTCGTGCCAGCAGGAGGGAGGCAAGCTCCGGTGAGGAGGGGGTGCATGGCCATCCAGGGGGTAAGACTGGCCTGCCAGGGACCGGGCATGGAGGGAACCAGGATGGCATTTGCAGGGGGGGAGGCATCCTTCCAGGCAGGAGAGGCTGTTTGCTGCGCTGCGTGCTGCTCTGCAGCCAGGAATCGGCAGCCTTGATTTCTCCTGTTGGTTTCTCCCACTTCTCCACGTCAAAAGCTTCTGCATCCCACTCTGCATCCCTCTGTGCTTCCCGCTCCGCATCCCCCTCTGCATCCCCAGGGCTGAGTGCAGGGCAGGAGCTGGGACTGCTGCTCACTGCACCATCGCTTACAGCATCGCTCAGCCCGAGAGGCACAGCCTCTCACACGCGTGTGCACATGTACTGGGCTCTGTCTGTGAGTGTGGCTGCTCTGGTTTTCTCCCTGAACCCTGATGGTGTTTCCATGTGGGGAAGGAGAGATCCTGTCCTGCTCTGATTTGTACCTGTCCCTCTTGTCCCTTTCACTTGGTCAGGAGAGGACAAGGTTTACTTGCCTGGCCCTGGGGCACCCTTTTTCCCTCCTCCTCCAAGGCTGGGGGGATGCTTGGCCCTGTCCCCCACCCTGAGCTGGGATTAGGACTCCCAGAGAGAGGGTGGCCGAGGCATTAAAATTCTTGAGTGTCTGAAAAAAATCACATGGCAAGTGCAAAGCCCGTCCCCTCTGCCTGCCTCAGCCAGAGTCTGCCTGCGGGAGGGAGCATCCCCAGCACCCCCCCAGCCCATGCTGAGGTGCCCAGCGGGCCGTGGCACCCATCCTGCTGCACTGGGCTGTGAGCACCCCATTATCCTGGCTGTCCCTTGGAAGGGGCAGAGGGGAAGGCCAGGCACAGGGGTCCCCCAGGCACCCCACCTGCCTTGGGGCTTGCTCTGGCCTTGCTAGAAATTGTGTTTTCCTGCTGAGTTCCCATAGAAACCGGCGGGAGCAGCCGCGGGGCTGGCAGGGATGAGGAGAGGAGGGCCGGGCAGGAGCAGGCAGGAGGGTGAATGTCATGCCTGGCGCTGCCAGGATGAAGTGGCTGTATCCAGGGGAAGATGCCCCAGCACCCCCCAGTCTGCTCACTGGCCCACCCTGCGCACGTGTGTGTGTTTGCAAACGCCAACCCAGATGGGCAGCGTTGGGCTTTTTAATCCCCTTCGAGGCCGCCTGAAATCTTAGCAGCTGGGCTGGAGCTTGGGTTGTTTTCTGCTCCATCTGTGCCCCTGGGAATCAGCTGGGCTGGGGGTTTCTCCCTCCCGTCTTTGCTCGCTGGAGGGGAAAGTGCAGCTTCTGAGCTGCTCCTCTCTCTCCCAAGCGTTTGTAGTAGCATCCCCCCCCTTCTGTTTTCCTTAGCTTGAAACACGATAATCTGCAGCAGGCAGAAATAGTACATTGAGGAATGTGCTGTCTCCTCTTTAGCCTCATTCTTTTTTTTTTTTTTTCCCTGAGATCTGGCAGCTCCACACCCTCCCGGGGAAGCCCTGCTCCCACACACGCTTTCCGAGCCCCCCACCAACAGCCTTACCCTCTCCTTCCACCATCCCAAAGCTGGAAAATACCCTGGAAACGAGTGGTTTGTTGTGTAGGCAGGTCGGGGCCCTCCCACCCTCCTGGTTTCCAGTGTGGTTCTGGTTTTATTTTGGTTTCCACTCCTGTTGAGAGCCAGGGCTGGTGGGGGAGCAGCGGGGCAAGCTCACTCGGGCCGTGGTATGCAGGGAATCAGGTTGAGTGGTGGCAGAGGCCGCTTGTGCCCTTAATCTGTGAATTCACCCAAAGCTCTTTAATAAAGATTCAAAGTCACCAACTTCTCAATTAAGGGATGAGACAGCTCTTGATCCGTGTTTCTGGGTCAGCTGGAGAAAGGCCATTGAAGACCTGTGTGATTGCTTCCCTTTGATGTTTCTAAAGGAGACGAGTGTTTGAATGAGCACCTTGCCAGTCTGCACCGGGCAGGAGGGTGAGTGGCTCGGCCACCTCCGAGGCAGGACCTGCAGCCTGGAGTCCAACCCTGGCTGCTTCCCAGTCGTGAGCTGAGCTTGGGGAAGTCTCTCCTCCTCTCCCTGTATAGGTGTTGCTCCCTGCCTCCTGGTGCTGGGTGATGTCCCACTCCCCTGGGATGCTCAGGGCAGTGCTATCAGCCTCACGAGGTCCTCCTGCTGCCATGTCGAGGTGCAGGGCACCATTGCAGCCAGGGAGAGCCCTGGCAAACTGTCTTGGAGCAGCTGGGGGGCTCAGGGAGGTGGGTCGGATCCTCCTTGGCTAATCACCTGATTCTCAGTGCATGCCCATGGGTGGTCTGCACCCTGCCAGGGCCCCCAGCTCTCTAGGGGTCTCCTAACCCTCCGTGTACTTCAACAACAGCCGCTTTGCATGGGTGTTAATTGCAGAGGCTGGCGAGGCGCTAATTAGGGGATAATGAGATGGCTTTTGTGCAAGCCTGTCGTGTGTCGACAAACACCCTGCTTCAAGCACCCTGTGTTGTATTTTGATCCCCCTGTGCCATGTCCATGATCCTTTCATGCCACCCTCTCCCCTCACCAGGTACCATTCCCCCCCATCCTCCCAGTGTCCCCAGCCCCCCTGGTGGACTGGACCTGGGGACTGAGGCTGGGAACTGGGGATTGTCCCTATGGCTCACTCAGTGACGGAGCACAGAGCATCCTCCCATGCCCTCCCACCACCCCAGCACCCATCTTGCTCCATGGCACCCAAGTAAGGGCCACCCCAGCACCACCTTGGAAACTGGTGTGTGGCCTCTGGTGCAGCTTCCCCCTCTGGAGCACCCCTCCTGCCCTGGAGTTCCAGGGGATGATGTGCCTTGGGTCGGGCTCCCATCCCTGGCTGGCGCCCAGCAGAACAGCCAGGACCAGTCTGGTAGCACCGGCCACCTCCCACCCCTGCTGGGCCGGTTCTGCACCAGCCGGTTCTTCCCAGGGCACTGGCCGGGCCATGCAGTGAGTGCAGGCTCAGCACCCTTCCTGGGGTTCTGGGCTTCTGAGGGGACCATGCTCAGACCCGGGTGACACCTGGCAGGGTTTGGAGAGACAGGGGGGGGATGTCCTGGGCCCTTCATGGTGGGTGTTGAACTGCAGTTGTGGGGGGATGTCAAGTTCAGCTTTGTCCCCCATTTACAGGAGGATGTTTGTGTAGGGGGGGATCCCCCCCAAAGCCCCATCATCCGGCCGTCTGCTTGATGCACTAAAACTAATTTCCAAGCCTTTATTTTCCTGGAGAATTTGAAAATGCAATCGCACCCTCGGGGCCCAGAAATCGAGAGCACATCAGGAGAAACAAATCTGCTGGTTTTGCCTGGATCTGATTATTTTAATGCCAGTTGCATGGTGCCAGCCTGCCATGTCCGGGGTGCTGGGGGGACCAGCACCATGCTGCTGCTTCTTCTCCATGATGATCTTTCCACAGCGTCTTCATCAGATCTGCAATGCAAGCATGGGATTTTTTTTTTTTTTTTTTTTTTTTTTTTTTGTGTGTGTGTGTGGGTTTTGTTTGTTTTTTTTTAAATGCGTGTTTTGTGAATGTGCAAACGCAGTGACCTTTCATGGGGGCTGCCTGGAGCTCTGGCTCTGGCTGCTCTCCTGCCTGTCAGGAAGATGAGGGTTTCGAGAGCTACGTGCAAACTTCAGGGCCTCTGGGCTCCAACACTCGGTTGGAATCTCAGTGATGAGTTCCTGGAGGGGGGGAAAGAGCTCGTTTTCCGTCTCTCCCTGCCTGCCCGGAGATGCCAGCCCCTTCACCAGCCCTCAGTGCTGCTGCTTCGGATCCTGTCCCCTTCGTCCCCACCTCTCCTCCCGGCTTACTGCAATCTGTTATTGCTGTGACCTTGTCTCTGCTGCCATCACGGGAGGCTTGGGTGGCAAATTATCCTCACCCTTGTCCCTTGAGGGTCCCTGGGACTGTGGGCAGACCCGGAATGTGTGCAGGGGACAGGGCAAGGTGTGGGATGCTGGTGGTTGGGAGGGTCTGGTCTTGCTGTGACCACTGTCCCTGCATGCTCCCAGTGAAATGGCCCCTTCCCTGATGTCCTTGGGCCAGTGGCCATTCCGAGCCACAGACAGGCCTGCATTAGCCCTCTGAAGATAAGGGCTGCCGGCGGGAGGCAGCAGGAATGTTATTTATGCGGTTAAAGTTCATCTGCTGTTAGAAGCCATGCTGGGCACAGGCTCCTGGGGGGGCTCAGTGCTGGGCTTCCCTGTCCCTGGGCTGGGAAAGTGGCCCTACTCCAGGTGCCACCATGGCATTGGGCTCTCAGGGCTGCTCTGGCTTCCAGGAGGATGCTGGTGGTCAGCGGGGAGGCACAAGACCCCAGGTCCCAGCCCAGTGGGACCACAGGGTGGTGGCATCCTACTGCTGGCTTGAGGCCAGGGCGGGTGGCAGGATGGGGCTGGCAGGGTGGGGATGCTCCTTGATGAGGCCGAGCCATTGTCGGTGCTGTTGGGGTGCCATGGGGGTGGGCAGGGATGTTCCCATGCTTCTGGGGAGACTGCGGGATGGTGGGGAGAAGCAGGGCAGCAGCTGGGAGCGGGATGGCCAGCTGCAAGCGGGGAAGCTGAGGCACGGAGCCGGCCCAGTGGGGATTTATGGTGGGTGGCTCCCTCTGAGGTGTCTGGTCTCAGAGCTCCTGAGGTTGCAGAGGGGTGGATGTGTGTGTGTGTGTGTGTGTGTGTGTGTGACTAGGAAGAATTGGACTTGGGGTGGTGTTGTGTTAGTTAATTTGCATATTTCTCGT
>JAAWXA010000047.1:692551-703344 GCA_038090715.1 Florisuga fusca | reverse complement strand
GGGGGTGGGTGGGTGCGTAGTTGATGGGGACAATCATCCACTTCCCAGACTTCAGGAATGCTGAAGGAGCAGCCCCTGTTCTCCTGCAGCCTCTGGTGCTTGTGGCACCTTGCCATGGGGATATGGTGATCTAGGGTTACCACAGCATGCAGGAGGGTCTGGTATCAGGGTTCTGGCAGCACCAGCTGAGCAGCAGCCTGGAGAGCTGAGGCACAGCCATAGAGCCAAGAGCCGCGTTGTAAACACGCTGGGATAGGGTTACAGCCATCGATACTCCTTGGAAAAGCTGCATGAAGGGGGAGCTCTGAGAATCCCCAGCTGAGGGATCCCTGCCTGCCCTGGCTCTGCAGCAAGGAGGGGATGGATGTGCCACCTGCCTCCATGGTGGTGGTGGGGGGAGCAACCCCCTGCCCCATGTGTTGCGCCATAGAGCAACAGCCCTCCAGGACTGGGGAGATGGGGGCTGCCCCGGGCTGAGCTGGACGCAGAGGCAGGATATAGACCTGGGGGCTGCACGGCGACATATGAGGCTGCTCTCAGCACCCGTGCTGCTGAAGGAGCCATTTAGGGTGCAGAGAGATGCTGGGGGAGCAGCAGAGGGTCCACGGGGGCTGTGGAACCCCTTGGAAAGCCCTCTGCTTCCCCAGCAGTTTGGACTGCAGTGGCCTCGTCACCCTGCGGTGCTATTAAAGTGACTTGCAGGGCCAAGCTGGGGAGGATGCTGCCCCTGCTGGCCCCGCGGCACACGGAGCCGAGGGGGTTAAGGCTGCCGGCAACTGCCGTGGCTGTTAATGATTGATACCCATGACGGTCTCCGTGGGCTTGGAAGGAAATCATCTACCCCGGCTGCGGCTGCGGGAGAGCCACCGGCTTGGCAAGCGGCGTGATCGGGAGGGGACGTGTGGTGGCACCGGTGAGTGTCTGTCTGTGTGTCTGTCTGTGTGTACATCATGGCGTGGAGCCTCAGCATCGTCTGCAGCCGGTGCCTGCGGGTGGCCGAGAGCAGCTGGGGACAAGAGCGTGGCCGGCAGAGTGACAAAACAGCTGGAAATACGGCAGGAGCGGATGGCGGCCGGGAAGGTGCTCGTTGCTGTCGTGATTATCGTCTGCGATGGGTTGAGCAGGTGCTGAGGATTTGTCCCAGCAGGATTTCCCCAGCGCCGCTGCCATAATCCCTGCTCCTGACCTGCCCTGGCTGGGGAGGGGTTGTTGGAGCCGGGTTTGTTTTGATGCTTTGTGCTGGTGATTGCCTGGGACAGTATTTCTGCCCACTGCAAGTGGTTACTTAAAGAGCTTAGTGAAAGGTTGAAACCCTCCAGATCTGGGGCTGGCTTGCAGTTCAGCTTGAGTGGATCACTTTTGGTGGTATCACAGCTCCCCAGGCAGCCTGTACCGCGTTGGGTTTTGTGACACCTCCAAGCCCAGCCATAAGCCATGGCCCTACCACCCCAACTCAAGGGACTTGGTGTGTGTGGGTTTGTTCTGCAGCCTCACACTGATCCCAGATTTATAGGAGGCTGCAGAGTGTGGGGGAAGAGGCTGAAGGATTGTATCCTGAGCTGATAAACACTCTCAGGGTCTCATGTCTGCTCACCCACAGTGGTGCCCTGAGCCTTTTGGTGTCTGCTGTGGTCAGGCTCTGTGTACCAGCAGCCCCCCACCCTGGCCCCAAGCCCCACAGATGGCATTTGCATCTGTCCATGACTGATTCCATCCCTGGGGGAAGGATGCTTGGCTGCTGATGCCACAGGAACGCTGCCAGCTGCCGTGGGGCTACCCTGTCCTGCAGGGCACCTGCTCAGGGAGCCTGGTGATGCCCTGCACGTGAGGTTTGGGATCTGTCCCCAAGAAGGGACAAAATGACGTCATTGAAGCTGGGCCATGCCCTGGCAGTGCATGGACTGTGACCTGCTGTGCCACTCTCCAAATGTCACCCCATGGATCCAGGGTGCTGCTGTGCCTGCCCCGAACTCTCCCTCTCCTGCAGCAGTGATCTTTGGCTGGGCCTGTGGTGGGTTGCCGGGGAGATAAAACACAAACTCGCGGAGCTTGGTAGTTTTTTTTTTTTTTTTGTGGGTTGGTTTTTTGTTTGGTTTTTTTTTTGTTTGGTTTTGGTCTTTTTGTTTGTTTGGTTGTTGTTGTTGTTGGTGGTGGTTTTTTTGTGTGTGGGGTTTTTGTTGTTGTTGTTTTGGGTTTGTGTTTGTTTGTTTGTTTGTTGTGTTTTGTGTGTGTGTGTGTGTGTGTGTGCTTTTCCCCGACCCCAGCTGGAGCCGGGGACTCGCCCTCCCCGGCAGCAGCCGCTTTGTTCCTTGGAAATCCCCTGCTCCCGGCCATCCCGCTCCTCCCTGCCGAGGACAGAGGGGGCTTCTCCTGCTCTCCATCCCCATGGACCCCGGCCAGCTGGGATGACCCTGCTCGGCTAGGTGGTGACAGTGTGCGGGAGCTGCCCCCCGCCCTGGCCGAGGACTTTGCCCCAGATCACAGATCCTGGAACGGCAGCCTCACTGCTTCCCAGCTGGATCCAGCTCAGGCTTTGCTTCCTTCCATCCCGGCAAAGCTCCCTTGGGGACTTCCAGGGCTAATGGCGAGCGTGGCAAGGTTGATGGCCAGTGTGTGCTTGCAGGAGCAGATGGTAAAGCCGTGGTCGCTTTACCGTTGGATACCGTGGTCGCTGGAAGCTGCTGCTCACAGCAAAATCCTCCCCAAGTGCATGGGGCAAAGCTTCCCAGCAGGAGGCTGCTCTCACTCCAGGGGGTCTCTTGCCAGTGTGAGTGGTGGGTGGTGGTCCCCACCTCGGTGCCGTGGTGGCAGGTGACGTGTGTGCTTTGTCACAGGGTGAGATGGCAGAGGGGATGGATGCTGGGACTGGCACCCCTTGGCAACCTCCCTCTTGGGGCCGCTTTGCAGCTGCACCCAGCACAGAGGAGGGCAGCAGGCAAAGAAGGGAATGGTTGTGAAGTGTAAGAGGGGAGATTGAGATGAGATCTTGGGAAGAAATTCTTTGGTGTGAGGGTGCTGAGACCCTGGCCCAGGTTGCCCAAAGAAGCTGTGGCTGCCCCATCCCTGACAGTGTTCAACGCCAGGTTGGATGGGGCTTGGAACAACTTGGGCTGGTGGGAGGTGTCCCTGCCCATGGCAAGGGTGGCACTGGGTGATGTTTAAGGACCCTTCACACCCAAACCTTTCGCTGCCCTCTCTTGGGCCCTCGTAAATCCAGAGCAATTTGGAAACAAGGAGCAGTGTGTCCCAGCAGGTTGTGGCCCAGGGTTTTGGCTGAGGCTGGCACACAACACCCTGTGGCCAGCTCAGCCTAGCCAAGGACATGGGGAGTGCACAGGGCTAGTTTAGATTTTTTTGTGCTTGAGTCATCCAACAGGAGCTGAGGAAGCTGCAGTGATAGAGCAGCCCAGGGCCTCACTCAGCAGAGAAGTTGGAGCTGGGGATGGCCTCGTGTGGGGATGTGGGAGCAGCTGAGCTGCTGGCACTTGTCCCCTGGCTGCAGCAACTCTGCCAGACCCGCTCACACTGTGCCTGCAGAATATAATTTCAGTTTTAAAATTTATTTTATTTTTTCCAATTTCATCTTGAGTGTGCATTGCGCCAGCCCCGTGGGGCAGAGCTGAGCCCGCAGCACCCCCTGCATGGAGCAGAACAGCCCCGGGGGACAGAGGGTCTGGTTTATTATATTGCATTTGCTCCTGCTTTGGGTTCTCCTTGCAAGACAGGACTCAGCAGTTTCAATTTGTTCATCTAAGGGTGGATTTTCTCTCTCAGCCCCTTTGCAGGGGCCCTGCAGGGGTGATGGGGTGACCCCACATCCCTTCTTATGGCTGTTGAGCATTGCAGCTCACTGGGAGAAAAGGCTTTTCATGGGCTCCAGTTGGAATAGAGGGATGTGGCTCAGGAGGAGGGGGAGAGGTGAAGAAAGGGCTAGAAAAACAGAGGAAGGAGGCCAACACACAAGGCATGTTTGGCTGGTGGCCACGCAAGCCCCTTGCTTGGGAGCTGCCTGGATGCTTGCCCCAAGAACATGGGTGAAACCTCCAGAGGAAGGGGTTTCATTATCACTTGGAAGTGGGGAGTGTTTTAGACAGGCTTGGCTGTCTGCCTCCCCCCTCCTCCTGCTCCTCATGCTCCTCCTCCTCCTCCTTGCTGTGCTGCCGGGGTGGCAGAGCTCAGCAGTCCCCATGGTACCCCTGCACCCTGAGCCCTCCTGGGGGGCTGGAGTGATGGGGCCACTGGAGCTGGAATTGGGGTTAGAATTGGGATTGGTTGGAATTGGAATTGAGATGGAATTGGAACTGGGAGGATGTCAGCCCCTGGTGAGTGCTCAGGGGGGGAGCCCTGCAGCTCCAGCATCACACCCCAGATGGGGTCAGGGGTGGTCTGGCTCCTCATAGCCCCCCTGGCTGGTTTCTCTTCTCTGGGTTTAGGACTTGTCAGGTTCTGATGCCTGGGCAGGAAGCCTGTGCACCCCGTCCTCCTGCCCCCCGGCTGCCAGATAACAGCCAGGAGCCCAGACACCCCAGGGAGGGCTGTAGTGTGGGAATGGTTCCCATCAACTGTGGGGGTCTAAGGGGTCCAGCACTCTGAGCTTGCTGGGAGCTCTTGGAGAAACCCCCTTGGTGCACCCCACACCAGCTTTTTCCAACACCCCCCTTGTGCATCCCACTTACCCCTTGTCTGACTAGGAGGGATCCCAGTGCAGCCAGCCAGGAATCTGTGCCATGCGCTGGCATCACCCACTCGTGCTTTGTCCCACGGTGGGTTGTGTTGGAAGCTCACTGCTCCCCACCACCCTCATCCTCCCAGAGAAGGGGAAGAAAAGCAGCACTGAGTGAAAATTTCATTCTTCATTTATTGCATTTCCTCCCCTTCTTGTGCTCCTTTTATGAAAAAGCAAGAGGAGTTTTTATTTGATGTTTACCCTGAGGAAATGCTCCAGCTCTTCTCCCCCCAACCACAGCTCTCCTGGGAGGTCCAAGGGAGCTCCCCCCCCACACATCTTGAGCTTCTGTTGGGAGCCCTGGAGCATGTCCACCCGATGGACCATGGCTGATGCTGTGTCCCTGCCCACCCCTGGAGCCTGATGGCTGTGAAACAGCCCAGCTGGTGCAGGGAGCACGGCGCCTGCTCTGGGTTAAAAGCTCCCAGAGCAGCAGTCCTTGAGCCCAGCACAGCCCCTTGTGCCACCGAATTAGGGTAATGGGGGACTGTGTGAAAACCCCACATTTGGGGGGGGCCCTGTCACTCCTACGCGCAGTGTCCTGCACACCACTCTTCCTGCTCCTGCCACACTGTCCCCCTGGGGTGCTGGCTGGTGGCCCCTCTTCCTCCCTGGTGGCCCTGTCACTAGGTGAGCATTGGCTTTGGCAGAGGATGGAGGGCTGGAAGGCTCCCATGGGCCGTTGGGGGACCTTGACCCTCATCTGCTTTGCTGCAGCGGGTGGCAGTGATGGAGGAGCAGGTGAGATGCTGCTGTGGGGACACAGGGACAGACAGTGCTGGTGGGTTTGCAGGCAGCTAGTGCTGCCCATGGTGGGCATGGGCACCTACCCACCTCCTCCTGCATGTTTCTCCTTGCATGTGTGGCTGATGGCCTGGTGGCAGCGTGGTGGCAGGGGGGACAGCAGGGAGGACCTCCTAAACGTGTGGGTTCAGGTGTCTGAGAGCAGGAACACCACTGCATTGGCACATCCTCAGCCCAGGCTGGGGATGGAGCTCCTGTCCCCCCCCCGGCTGTTCCCCACCACCCTCCTGGCAGGGTGAGGAGCAACGGGAGCATCCTTGAGCTGGGCACTGGTGCTGCCCCAGTGTGCCCCAGACTGAGGGACGGGCATCGTTTTTGGGGAGAAGCAGGTGGCGTATGCAGTGGCCGGGATGAGCAGCAGGGTGGGCTGGCGTGTCCTGAGGTGGTCCCGGGATTCTGGCGGAGTGGGGATGTGGCTCGAGGGAGGCCAGCTGGCTTTCTGTGCTCTGCTTCCTTCTATGGAGGTTTCTTTGAACTGTCAGCGCTGTCCTCCCTCCGCCCACCCCCTCCCTCGGTACGATCCTAACAGTCCCGATGGATTTGCATTCTCCTTCCCGAAGGCCGTGCCCAGGCGGAGCACCCCCAATCCTTGTGCCCAGGGCTCCCCACTTTCAGCCTGCTGGGGTGTGAAGGCCTCCCGCGTTGTTTTCTTTTTTTTTTGGGGGGGGGTTGGGGAGGGCTGAAGCCTCGTNGGGGCGGGGGTGGGGGACCCTCACCCGAGCAGTGGCTGCTGCATTGCAGTGCCTGGGAGGCGATGGGAACTCGGAGCTCCTGGAGTGGGGTCAGTCGGGGGAGCTGCTGAGGGAGGTGTGTGTGTGTGTGTGTGTGTGTGTATGTGTTTTTAAGGAGGTTTCCTGGTTGTTCCTGGGGTCTTGACAGATCTTGGGGGTAGGGAAAAACTTGGGTCAGGGGGAGGCACCGGACTGGGTGCCAGGGAGAACAGTGGAGGCTGCAAATTGGGTGGGTGTCCTGGGCTGGGGAGTGGGGTGGGGGTTGGGCAGGGCTGGGGGGGACATCCCTGGCTGGGGTTGTGGCAGGGTAGGGCAGGGAAGTCCCCTTCCCGCCCTTTCCAGGGCTGGTGTGGTTGGGATGCTGTTTGCACCCTCCCTGGGTGTCAGCATCACAAGGGGGCTGGGAGCTGCCCTGGTACCGTTGTGTCTTGCCCCCTCCTCAGAGTCACTGTTGGGAGGTGACTGCTCCAGAAATGGCTCCAGCCTTGTGTGACAGAACCCCCTTTGCTGCTGCTGGAGCATCAGGCAGGATGTTCCTGTGGATAACTCATGGTGGTGGTGGCACACAAACACCTGGGACTGGGGGGGCTTGGGGAGCCAGTGCTGCCCCTCATTGCAGGGTGCACACACATTGCCTGGGTTTTTAAGGTGACCCCAAATGAGCAGGAGGAGGAGGAGGGCTGGTGGAGGAGAGCAGCTCTGTGGCAAGGTGCAGGGTGGGACCTGCAAGCTCTCGGCAAGGCTTTTTTTGGGCAGAAAGCAGTTAATATCTTCAGAGCCTGGCTGGAGACCAGGTTTGGGGTGAAGTGTGTGTGGAGGGGATGGTCTTGGCAGCTTCATTTTCTTGCTCAAACTTCCCCTGTTTTGCTGACATGCAGAAGTTCAGCAGCATTCTGGGTTCTTGGCATGCTGGCTTCACGGGTGGCCGAGCACCCATGTCCCAGTTCCAGCAGCTTTGGGAAGGTGGGGTGTCACGGGGATGGGCTCAAATGCAAACTTCTTGGGATGGAGCTCAGAACCTTCCCAGGTGTCTGTGTCCTTTCCTCCTGACACAGCTCCAGCAGCCTCTGAGTGGGTTCCCCAGCTGGAGCAGTGAGGTGTCTGGCAATACCAGCTCTGCTGGATGGGACAGGGATGTGGCAAGTGCTGCCAGGCCTGCACTGGTGGCATCTGCCTTTGGCTGCACCCCAAAGCAAGGCCAAAGAGGGGGATGGGACGTTGGGGATGTCACTGCAGGCACTGCCTGGGCTGGGCCATCACCACTGCTGCAGTGACAGCTTCTGAGGGGGTTTATGGTGATGTGTGGGATGTGTCCAGCAGAAGCAATGAGGGCTTAGCCACCTGAGACCTCATTTTGTCTCCTAACAAGGTAAATGCTTTCTGTGAAACGCTGGTGAAATGTGCTGAGCAGATCTGAAGTGTGGGGTCAGCGAGGGTGAGGGCAGCAAAGCGCTGGGGTTGGAGCAGCAACTGTGGTGCTAAAGGCAAAAGGTTTCTGAGGAGGGGATGGGAGACTGATTAGACATTAGGAAGAAATTCTTCACTGAGAGGGTGGTGGGACCCTGGTTGCCCAGGTTGCCCAAAGAAGCTGTGGCTGCCCCATCCCTGGCAGTGTCTCAGCCCAGGCTGGATGGGGCTTGGAGCAACCTGGGCCAGTGGGAGGTGTCCCTGCCCATGGCAGAGGGTGGCAGTGGATGATGTTTAAGGTCCCTTCAACCCAAACCAGTCCATGATCCCATGCTAACCCCTCGCTGTCTCTCACAGCCACAATGAAAGGCGGAACACGTTCCTGCACCCAGTGACGGGACAGATCCCTGAGGACATCTCAAGACTTGCCTTGCAAAAGTAGGTGGGCTTCTGACTCCCTGGTTTCGGGGCCTGGCAGTGGCTCATGATGGGGCTGGTGGGGGTGAGAATACCTGGGGCCAGCACCTACAGGGTGGAGAGATGTGGCTCTGCTGATTCAGCTCTCTCCTGTGCTGCAGATCAACCTTGGACATGTCAAGCAAAGCAGGCAGCAAGCGAGCGGCCACCATCACCAGCGAGCCCTCCAACCACACCATGGTGTCAGAGATGCCCCTGGAGCGTCCTGGAGGACGGGTGGGTGCCTGGTGCCATGACCATCAGGGTGTCAGGGACCCCAGCAGGGACTTAGCAACTGCTCTCCCTTTCTGCAGGCTTCACGCTCCTCCCGCAAGGGCATCGCCTTTGGGAAGCGCTCCAATTCCATGAAGAGGAACCCCAATGCTGCTGTCACCAAGAGTGGTTGGCTCTACAAGCAGGTAGCTGAGCCCCCCATTGTGCTGGGTGCTCCCCTGGGGTTGTGCCAGCCCCTTGTCCTCTCACCACCCCTCTCTCATAGGCCAGCTCAGGGGTGAAGCAGTGGAACAAGCGTTGGTTCGTGCTGGTGGATCGTTGCCTCTTCTACTACAAAGGTACACCAGCGAGTACCAGCTCTCGTTCTGGTTGAAAAACACCTTTAAGATCTTCGAGTCCAACCATTAACCCCATTCTACCAAGTCCAGGGTTAAACTGTGCCCCTCAGCACCACATCTACGTGTGCTTTAAACCTCTCCAGGGATGGGGATTCAAACACCTCCCTGGGCAGCCTGGGTCAGTGTTTGATAACCCTTTCCATGAAGAAGTTTCTTCTACTCTCCAACCTAAACCCAGCCCCCCCACCCCTAGTGCAACTCAGGACCATTTCCTCTCATCCTGTTGCTTGTTACTAGGGGGAAGAGACCGATCCCCACCTCTCTACTACCTCCTTCCAGGCAGTTGTAGAGAGCAAGAAGTTCTCCCCAAGCCAGGCACCTGCCAACAAATGGTCTGCTTTTGGGCTCAGAGCAGGTTTTGGGAGCATGGGCAAAGGGTTTGGGAGGTGACAGCCCCCAGCCATGCCCAACCCTGCTTCGTGCAGGTGTTTACCATCCCAGGGACCCAAGGGGTTAATGTGGGCACCTTCCCAGCCTCCCTGGCAGCTCAGCCCTGGTG
Source organism: Florisuga fusca (assembly GCA_038090715.1). Lineage (NCBI taxonomy): Eukaryota > Metazoa > Chordata > Aves > Apodiformes > Trochilidae > Florisuga > Florisuga fusca. The sequence goes on along the minus strand of JAAWXA010000047.1, from coordinate 694,089 downwards.
GGCATGAATTATTGATGGGAGCGTGGTGGGAGCTCAGGCAGGCAGAGCCTTCCTACAGGTGGGGTCCCTGCTGCTGGTGGATCACTACCTGGGGGAGTGTGTGGGGGGGAGAGCAACCCAGGTTCCCAACCTCCCCCCCTGTTCCTGTAACCCCCCATGTTTTCCCATCAGATGAGAAGGAGGAGAGCATCCTGGGCAGCATCCCCCTCCTCAGCTTCCGTGTGGCAGCTGTGCAGCCCTCGGACAACATCAGCAGGAAGAACACCTTCAAGGTCAGTGCTGGGGGTGGCCAGGGTTGGGGGGGACAGAGAGCTCGGGGACAGCTCTGGGGTGACAGTGATGCTCGCAGGGTCCCTGCTGCTCCCTCTTCTTGCTTTCTTGGTGACGGGGCATGGGGCAAGCTGGGGAGAGGGGTGACCACAGTGATCCCCCCTCAAGGGGATCGCTTGTGCTCTGCTGGGGAAACTGAGGCACATCTGGGGCAAAGCTGCTCCCAAGCTATGTCCTTCGGGTGCATCTCTGCCTCCCAGCCTGGGGAGGTGCTGGGTGGAGGCTGAGCAGCAGCTCTGCTCTGGTGGGCAATGCTCTCAGCCCTCTCCTTGCCCTTCTTCCCCATCACCATCACTACTCCCAGCCAGCCCGTCCCTGCCGGCTGCTGCAGCGCTTCTCAGCACTGCTCCCGGAGCCAGTCATAGCCAGGTGTCCACAACTTCTCTTTTATTTTGTTTTATTTAATATGCAATTAAATAAAATTGCATGCCAAGGAAAGGGAAGCACAACTGCAAGGAGGGGAGCAGCTCCTCAGCCCAGTGTGGGTATTGGAGAGGAGAGCAGCGAGAGTGCTGCTGCTGCTGGGGCTCTCCCACATCATCCTGGCAACAGGAATTGGCTTTTCCTTACTCAGGGCTTACCTGTCACTTTTTGGCATCACCGTGGGCCTTTACCAGCATGACTGCTTGTACTGCCCACCCTCATCTTGTTGGTGGGCTGGTGCCCCTATGTCCTCTTGTGCAAGAAGCCAGCGTGGCCCTTTCTGCCTGTGCCCAGGCTCCCCACAGAGAGCTGCCCAGCAATCTTTACCATTTTTGTAGTCTCCACCCTTAAACTTGTGTTACAGCTACAGCTGAGCCGAGTGTGGAGGGTGGCAGTGGCTCTCACTGTGGCTCCTTGCCCGTGGCTTCTGCAGTTGAGCAGGGAGGTGACCTGGGGGCTCCACCTGCCCACCAGTGTTTTTTAGGGGAGGGGGGATTGGTTTTGCTCTGAAGAGGTTAGAGAGGGTCCTGATGGCTGGGAGAGGTCTGTGCTGTTGTGCCCACCCTCCTGCCACGCTGCAGCCTGACCCTTGTCTGTGTTCCCTCCTCTCTCCGTGGGTGAGGATCCCTGGACAGGAGCTCTCTCTTCGTGCCTGTCCACCACGCCAGCACCCAACCACCACCTAGGTAGTACCTCCATGGGTGGGTTTGCCATGCATGCAGAAGGGTGAGGGACCTGCAGGCTCCCCAGCATGTTCTGCTCCCTCCCCTCCCCCCCCCCCCCCC